>CAXKVY010002807.1:0-29617 GCA_964058915.1 Tetropium fuscum | reverse complement strand
GGTACACCCTTAAGGATTCACTGCGACTATGGCCGTGAATTTGACAATAGCCTACTCCGTGATTTATGTACCCTCTACGACGTCAAATTAACCCTTTCAAGCGTTAGTCATCCTCAATCAAATGGATCACTAGAACGATTTCATGCCACTCTTACCGAAATGATAAGAGTACACCTCGCAGAAAACCCAGACGAACATCCTTTTAACATCCTCCCTTACGCTGTAATCTGTTACAACAATTCAGCAAACAAAACGCACAGATTTACACCGTTTGAGTTAATTTTTGGACACACATCCAGTAGACCCCCTGAGACATT
This sequence comes from Tetropium fuscum, assembly GCA_964058915.1. Classification (NCBI taxonomy): domain Eukaryota; kingdom Metazoa; phylum Arthropoda; class Insecta; order Coleoptera; family Cerambycidae; genus Tetropium; species Tetropium fuscum. The sequence goes on along the minus strand of CAXKVY010002807.1, from coordinate 29,300 downwards.
GTACAACGAAAAAGACCTGATTACAAAATATATACGAGACCTCAATAACAGAATATCTCATTATTATAAAGTTGCCCGATCTCGAACCCAGACGCATAAAGAAAAAGCTAAAGTACGCTTCGATAAACATGTCCCCGAGAATCGTTACGAATTTCAAGTAGGAGACAAGGTTTACGTAAAAGAATCACAAATTAAAGATAAATTGCAAAACAAATTTAATGGTCCCTTTGAGATAATTCAAATATTTCAAAATTCTGCAATATTAGTTAATCTTGAAACCAAAAACAAAACAAAAGTAAATTTTGACAGAATGAAGCCTTACTACGAAAATTAATTTATTTTCAGGTTTCTTCTGCTGATCGGAACAGTAGCTTCACAATACACGATAATCCCAATTAATAACACCGTAGGAGTATACTATCACGAAGACACTAAGATTGACATTACTCACGACAAATGGACACTTTTGGTACATAAAAACATAACATCCATCAAATTAGCATTTGACAACAATGACAAGATCCTATCTCAAATCCTAAACATGTTTAATCCCGCTATCCATAATTTCAACGTTTTTCAAACAGAAGTAAAATCTCATATCAGCCTTTTAAACCAAATTTCAACCTCCATTGGATCCAAATTTAACGAAGTCTTTTATGACACCAAACGTTATAAACGCGGACTCATTAATGGTATAGGTTCTGTATTTAAATCACTTACTGGTAATCTTGACGCATCAGATGGAGAATATTACTCTAACTGTATAAATAAATTGAACAATGATGAACATCAACTAGAAAATTTAATTAAAAATGAAATTTCAGTCACAACTTCGGTCATCAAAAATTTTAACATCACTATCCAAAGGTTGCGTGTTGACGAAGAAACATTCAATAGAGACATTAAAGAAATAGAAAACTCTATTATCAGTATAAATGATAAAACTGATTCTATTTACATGAAATTAAAATTTCTAGGAATTTGTGAACAACTCATGGAAAGTTACTTGTACATTGAAGATAACTTAAATGACATTTTAAACTCCGTGACATTTGCACGTTTAAAAATAATCCATACTTCTATTATTACCCCAGGAGATCTAATTACCTCATTACAAGAAATTTCTCAAAATTTACATAGGAATAATTTACCTTTACCTGTCAGATTTTCAAACATTGCTCAGTATCTAGACATAATAGAACTAGAAGCATTTCAATCCAATTCAGATTTAGTATTTGTTTTAAGAATACCCCTGGTAGAACAACAAACGTACACCCTCTATCATTTGTATCCCATTCCTATTTTGGATAATAGAACTGGTTTACATCACATTTTACCTATCACAAATAAATATATCGCGAAAGACGATGACTTTGATGTATGTACCCGTTCCTGATCCAAGTATTTGCAAACCACTAAATTATGGCACAAAATTATGTTCAAACTTATTTGCATACCCAATTGATAACGACGCTACCTGTGAAGCACGCTTATTTAAAAATCTACAAAGGATACCAGAAAACTGTATTACTTCACTGATATTAAGTAAAGGCTATAATGTCCAAGAGCTTGAAGCTAATATGTGGTTAACCATCATCTCTGAACCTCTACACATCACGATAAGCTGTCCCAAGAAAAGTTCAGTAACAGAACTTATTTACAAAAACTCAATCCTGAAATTACAACCTGGCTGCAGTGCCTTTATTGGGATCACTAAGGTCCAAGCAAGCACCAAAGAGTATTTGGAAACAAATTACAACCCTCATCCAGTCTTAATTCCATTCGACTGTTGCAGCAAAATGCCAGACAAACTAAAGTTGCCAGAGCTTAAACCACTAAAGCTTAACAACCTCAACGTGGAAGAATTGGAAATTGCGAAACATAAACTCGACCAATATTCCAGAGACTTAGATGACATCATTAACCAACCCTTCATCGAAAAACACTATTCGTGGTTTACCTATCTAACTATTACGCTTATTATTTGCATTATAATTTTATATGTATCCTGCAAATACCGACGAAGAAGAAGACTATCCATTGTAGCATCTGGATCACCTCCACCTCCACCAAATCGCTTTAGTGTCCTCACCAGGCTACTTCCAAGGAGAAGACCACCCATACACCGCGAAGATGAAATCGACGAAGAGTGCATCGAAGTGAACAGTTGAAAAACTAGTGCATCTCAGTGTCATTTTTGAAAAGAACTTATTTTTATCATTTTATATTATATAATTAAAATATTCTTTATCTGTATTTTATCTAGTTTTATTATTTCAATATTTCGTATTATGTAACTTGAATTTAAAAGTCGATGTATAACATCAACTTTTTTTATAAGAAGGGAGTTGTTATATGAAACTCATAGCAGCTTATAATAACTTACATTTTATTATTTAGCGTTACTCAGATAAGATTTCCATATCAGTAAATATTATATGACACATCCTTTCTCATGGCATTATATTTCGCTTATCAGCACATAATGCAGAATAGCCGTTGACCAAGCTGTCGCTTGCCCACCTGCATGCTGAACTTGCATTATATAGTTTATAAAAGAACATTTCAAAGCAAATTGTATTTAGTGTAGTATCTGTATTCAAACAGTAAAGTCTAAATTTAACTCACTCATATTTATTTTTCGTCAGGATAGTTGCAACTATCCATTTTCTGTAATAAAGTTTTTTAAAAAGTTATTATTGCGGCAAGCAATATAACATATATATATATATATATATATATATATATATATATATATATATATATATATATATATATATATATATATATATATATATATATATATATATATATATATATATATATTATATATATATATATATATATATATATACAGGGTGAGTCAGTTTTTTGTAGACAAACTTTAACAGGGGATAGAATGCACGTTTTTAAAAAGAAAAGTGCCTATAAATATATGGCCGATCTAGCTTCCTAAGGAAGATACAAGGTGTTAAAGTTTCATTTTTTTTTACATTAATGTGTAATATTTTCTGAACGGAATGATATATTCACTAAATATTTTACACATATCTTAACCTGCATAGGATCAACATGTTGTATTGTTCCTGTCGAAAATACTATAGTGGATGTTACTTTTTTCGGGTACTTCGGATATTCTGCATAATGGAACTTTTTTCTCGTACGCCACTGACATTATCTGATACATATTTCTAAAATAACGGCCCCTTAGTAACAATTTTGATCTCTTGTAATTTTGCTCTAACTACGACAGTTTTAGAGATATTGGCCGTTGTTTCTCTGACAGTGTAATGTCGTTATTATATTTTTTTTCTCGAATTTTCTTTATGACTTATAAACGAACGCTTAGATTTTTTCATGTTTGGGGGATAATGCCTATTAATTAAGGCGCATAAAACAAGCGGTAAGAATGTTCAAAAACTTGCACAGTGGCGGGGTGAAAGGGGTGCTCCACCCCTTTCGTAAACAGAACATCTACGCCAAAGACTATTTTAAAAAAAACTGTTATTTTCATTATCTACATACAGTTTAACAAAAATAATGTCCCTTCTTCTGTTTCGAAATTCCTGTGCGGTTCCTAGTTATTTTGATTTTTAGTGTTTGATGTGGTACTAAATTAAGTAATTTATTTATTAGCAATAATAATTATCGGCTAAATATTTAATTCTTTCAACGAAACCTACCAAAATATGGTGTGTTAAGGATTCTAAAAAGCCGAAATCTCTTATTCTTTATCTTTTTCCAATGTAGTCAAAATAAATATTTGTTATATCAAGCCTTACTCAAATACAATACTTTTATATGTTGAAATCTGTTAAATTACAAATGTACTTACAATACAATAGATTATTGTGCAGTTGCCAAAAGTCTTAAAAATTTCCTTTAAGTTTTATTAAACTTGTGCATGTACCAATTTCTGTTTCAATTTTTGTTGTTGTTTGCTAAATAATTTCCATTTAAAACTAGCGTATTTGTAACTGTACGTAATAATTGCAACAAAATATTATACTCCTTGGAAAACAAGTAAGCATTATGTCATATTTTGAAACGACAGTTTGACGTATTACAAGTTTATCTACAAACAATTTTGATTCATCTTGAATATTTTCACTGTTATTAATTATTATTTCTAAGATTAAAAAGTTATTTTATGTGATTTGCCAGATTTTAATTAGTGTAACATGCCGTTTACATTTACAAATAGCGAACAAGCCGACATTCATTTTATTTATGGGTTCGCAAATGGGAATTCAAGATACGCAGCTAGGGAGTATCGAAGAAGATTTCAAAATAGACGACAACCTCATCATTCCGTTTTTGCGAGTATCCACCGTCGATTTGTTAACCAGGGTTTGAAAAATGTACCCGGGGGCCGACAGAACAACCGTGGACGAGATAGAGACCGTATATTGCGGGAATTTAATAGGAACCCAACGACAAGTACTCGACGTGCTGCTATTGCTCTTGGTATTTCCCAAAGTAAAATTTCCCGGGTTTTAAAACGGGATCACAGACGCCCTTATCATTTTCAACCTGTTCAAGGTTTATGTCCAGGTGACGCTGAACCAAGACTTACTTATTGTAGGTGGGTTCTTAACTCCATTCAAAATAATAGGGATTTCTTATCCAATATACTGTGGACTGATGAATCTTGTTTTACTCGTCGTGGTATAGTAAATTTTCACAATCTGCATGTATGGGCATATGAGAACCCACATGCCATTCGACCACGAAGTTTTCAACATGAAATTAGTACAAATGTCTGGATTGGAATTTACGGCAACCACGTGTTTGGACCTTATTTCTTGCCACAACGTGTAAATTCAGAAAATTTCCTACAATTTTTAGAAGAACACCATGGTAATATATGGGAAGTCATTCCTTTGAATTTAAGAAGACAGTCTTGGATTCAACTTGATGGGTGCCCGGCCCATTATGGCAGAAATGAAAGAAATTGGCTAAACAATAACTATCCAGGGAGGTGGATAGGTCGTGGAGGTCCAGTGGCGTGGCCTCCCAGATCCCCCGATTTAACATCACTTGACTTTTTTGTGTGGGGATTCATTAAGGAAATAGTGTATACCACTCCGGTTAATACACTTGAGGAACTTCAAAATCGCATTAGAGATGCTTGCAATGAAATAAGGGTGCATCATTTAGTTAACTTAAGACGTTCTATGATACGTCGCAGTGAAATGTGTATTGAGAAGAACGGTTTACATTTTGAACAAAGTATCTAATTTTATGTATGTAGGTACTAGTGTTATTGTTATTAATTCTTGTAATTGTTATTTATAAATCATTATTGCTAACAATTGTTATTTATTCCACAATTATTATTGTTAATTAAATATTGCTATAAATTCAAAAATGTTTATATCTCCATAAACATTAACATCAATGCTCATCTAATGTTTTTTTTTGTAATTGTAATTACTTGGAAAGAGATAAAGAGATTTCGGCTTTTTAGAATCCTTAACAAACCATATTTAGGTAGGTTTCGTTGAAAGAAATAAATATTTAGCCGATAATTATTATTGCTAATAAATAAATTACTTAATTTAGTACCACTAAAAATCAAAATAACTACATACTAACAATAACAATAATACATAATAACAATAAACACTAAGTTAACACTAAAAATCAAAATAACTAGGAAACGCACAGGAATTTCGAAACAGAAAAAGGGACATTATTTTTGTTAAACTGTATGTAGATAATGAAAATAACATTTTTTTTTAAATAGTCTTTGGCGTAGAAGTTCTGTTTACGAAAGGGGTGGAGCACCCCTTCCACCCCGCCACTAGTGCAAGTTTTTGAACATTCTTACCGCTTGTTTTATGCGCCTTAATTAATAGGCATTATCCCCCAAACATGAAAAAATCTAAGCGTTCGTTTATAAGTCATAAAGAAAATTCGAGAAAAAAAAATTATAATAACGACATTACACTGTCAGAGAAACAACGGCCAATATCTCGAGAACTGTCATAGTTAGAGCAAAATTACAAGAGATCAAAATTGTTACTAAGGGGCCGTTATTTTAGAAATATGTATCAGATAATGTCAGTGGCGTACGAAAAAAAAGTTCTATTATGCAGAATAGTCGAAGTACCCGAAAAAAGTAACACCCACTATAGTATTTTCGACAGGAACAATACAACATGTTGATCCTATGCAGGTTAAGATATATGTAAAATATTTAGTGAATATATCATTCCGTTCAGAAAATATTACACATTAATGTAAAAAAAAATTAAATTTTAACACCCTGTATCTTCCTTAGGAAGCTAGATCGGCCATATCTTTATAGGCACTTTTCTTTTTAAAAACGTGCGTTCTATCCCCTGTTAAAGTTTGTCTACAAAAAACTGACTCACCCTGTATATATATATATATATATATATATATATATATATATATATATATATATATATATATATATATATATATATATATATATATATATATATATGTGTGTGTGTGTGTGTATATATATATATATATATATATATATATATATATATATATATATATATATATATATATATATATATATATATATATATATATATATATATATACAGTGAGCTCGTAAAGTTTGGAATAAATTCAATTAATTGTTATTGAAGGATTTTCACAGGAAATCCTCGGACACGTCAACTTTATTTTATAAAATGTCACTTTTTTCAGCCATCGATTTTTTTTTTGTTTTGTTCGTTTTTGAGCTATGACGTCATCGACAATTTTTTTAAATGACAACCCATATTTTTTTTCACGGATTTCGATAGAGCACATTTTTCTGAGTGCGAATATGTCAAAAACATAGTACCTTTAACATTAAAGTGTTCGAGATATTCGGTTGCAAAGTTTTAAGAATGAATTATACAAGCGATGACCAAATGCTAATCATTTATCAAGAAAGCGCAGGAAAAACAACAGTTTTGACAGTTGTCACAATTTTGAAGTTTTTCCTCGCAAGTTTGTGTTTTAATCAGTTGAATAATATCATTAAGTAAGTTGATTAATCATTATTCCATCATAATTCATTTTATTTAAAAATGGTCCGTCGTTTGAGTGAAAGGGAAAGAATCGAAATTTTGATGATCGGTTACGGGGACAGAGCTCGCACACAAGTAGTAGTTTGCCGTTTATTTAACAACAAATATCCAAACAGAGAACCAATTACACAGTCCACCGTTAGCAAAATAGAACAAAAGTTTTTAGAAGTGGGTCATACGAGAGATCGCCCTAGAACGGGTCGTCCACCAGTGCAACAAGATGTTAAATTGAATGTTCTACTAGAGCTTCAAGAAAATCCCCATTTACCCACCCGCCAAGTGGCGGCAAACAACGGAATAGTTCAAAGCTCCGTCTTGAAATATTTGAAATTGAACAAATGGCATCCGTATAAAGTGGTTTTGGTCCAAGAGTTAAACGAAGATGATCCTGACCGTAGGTTACAGTTTTGCCAAACCATGTTGCAACGCCTGATTGATGACGACGGATTTTTACGCAATATTGTTTTTTCTGATGAGGCTACCTTTTATCTCGACGGCACAGTTAACCGGCAAAACTGTAGATATTGGTCTCCTGAAAATCCACACAGGAAAATGGAAACTCGTAGTCAGTTTCCACAAAAAGTTAACGTTTGGGCTGGTATTGTAGGTAATCGTATTTTGGGCCCATTTTTCTTTGAAGGCGTATTAACAGGTGAAATATATTTAGAATTTTTAAGAGACGACTTAGTCCCTGCACTTGCGGTACTTTACCCAAATGACGTAGATCCAGATCTGCCCCATCACACGATATGGTACCAACAAGACGGTGCACCACCCCATTTTGCAGTGATCGTTCGCGATTATTTAAACCATGTATTTCCTAACCATTGGATTGGTCGCAGGGGAACTATCGAATGGCCCCCTAGATCTCCAGATCTCACTCCCCCAGACTACTTTTTATGGGGCTATTTAAAGAGCAAAGTCTATTTCAATAGACCAAATACCATCGAAGAATTAAAGGACAGAATTCGCAATGAAATTCGAACCATTCAACCCGATACTGTTGGTAAGGTTCTGCAGGAGTTTCAGTGGCGGATGGGATATTGCCAGGAAGTGAATGGAGGTCACTTTGAAAATTTACTTTGATTTTATTTTTTACTTTAATTATTTATCATTTATTTGTTAAAATATTTTTTTATTTGTTTAAATTGTTGTTAAAAAATTAAACAGATTACTCCCAAATCTTTCAAAATGTTCGATAAGCTACCAAAATAAATAATATTACTCCTTAATCTTTTAAAATGTAATAAGCTATAAGCTATTAGAATCAATAAGATATTAAAAATCTTGACTCGCCCGATAGCTTATGCATGGTGCCATGGTACATTTTATAAACTTTGCAACCGAATATCTCGAAAACTTTAATGTTAAAGGTACTATGTTTTTGACATATTCGCACTCAGAAAAATGTGCTCTATCGAAATCCGTGAAAAAAAATATGGGTTGTCATTTAAAAAAATTGTCGATGACGTCATAGCTCAAAAACGAACAAAACAAAAAAAAATCGATTGCTGAAAAAAGTGACATTTTATAAAATAAGGTTGACGTGTCCGAGGATTTCCTGTGAAAATCCTTCAATAACGATTAATTGAATTTATTCCAAACTTTACGAGCTCACTGTATATATATATATATATATATATATATATATATATATATATATATATATATATATATATATATATATATATATATACATATATATATATATATATATATATATATATATATATATATATATATATATATATATATATATATATATATATATATATATATATATATATATATATATGTATATATATATATATATATATATATATATATATATATATATATATATATATATATATATATATATATATATATATATATATATATATATATATATATATATATATATATATTCAATATATATATATATATATATATATATATATATATATATATATATATATATATATATATATATATATATATATATATATATATATATATTCAATATATATATATATATATATATATATATATATATATATATATATATATTGAATATATATATATATATATATATATATATATATATTCAATATATATATATATATATATATATATATATATATATATATATATATATATATATATATATATATATATATATATATACAGGGTACATAACGGTGAGTGGCCTAGTAGACGTTTCTGGGAAAGCACATATATTTTGGAACTGAAAATTTGCACACAGGGGTTTTTAGGGGTGCTCTATTCAATGAAGTCGACAACAACTTCCTTATTTTAAATGGCCTGCTATATTTTTTATGCCAAATTCGAATTCTACTCGTTATTTTAAGGTAACTTTCAATACTATTCCCTATTCCTAAAACCAATAGTTTTTGAGATATTTCGATTTTAATAAAATCTTATGCGAAAACAACCCGTATATTAGAAATTAATAACTTTCGCTATGGTAACTTTCAGGAACCAATTTTTGTTCCACATACTAAAAAGATATGGAGCTTATGTATGTATAAACAAATGCTCCATTATACACAGGGTGTCCAATAACTGATGTCAAACTTTGACTACTTGGACCTTCAATAAGTGTCTTATTTTAAATGAGACATACTGTATTTTATCATCCAATGCGCTTCCTTTTTTGATTACCTTTCGACCCATATGTAGTTTGCTATAGCTAAATTGGACAGTTCTTGAGTTATTTAGAGATATTCAAAAATATTGTTGAATGAAAATTAACATCGAGGGCAGTGTGCCATGGAAAACAAAAATTCTGTTCGTCTTGTCATTCTAAATTATTGTGTAAGTGTCAACGTATTATTGTTATTAGTTAATATGCAAAATCATTACTCCAATGCGGATTATTTCAACTTATTTTTTATCCATGGAGAATGTAACAGAATTATTAGCAGAACGTGCAGAAGGTTTAACGAATTAAATCCTAATCTGCCACCAATGGACGTAAAGAAGTTTAGAAGAATTTACAATAATTTCCTAGAATTTGGTACTTTTAAAGCAACCAAAATTAATCTTAGCCCAGTCACTGGAAATGAAAATAACGAAATAACTGTCCTGGCTTATTTCGAAGCATATCCACGAGCTTCTATTTACTCTGCAGTGTATATAGTATTTCATGTAGTGCATAGGTATTTCTTATTCCTCTATAGAAAGAATGTTGTGGAAGCACAAAATGCATAATTATAAGTTTACTAAAGTGCAAGCTCTGCATCCAGAAGATGCTGGTAATAGAGTTAAATTTTGTGAAATGATATTCACTCACGAGTCGAAGTTTTCTCATGAAGGAATATTTAATAGTAACTATAATTGTGTTCCATGGCATACTGCACTCGATGATAATTTGAATTCAACAATATTTTTAAATATCTCTAAATAACTCAAGAACCGTCCAATTTAGCTATAGCAAACTACATATGAGTTTTTTTTTTTTTTTTTTGGAGAGGGGTTTGGCTTCCGAAAACTCGTTCGATTAGCCACAGAAATTTTTTAACCATTTGGTTGTTTAGTCACAAATAATCGAGTCAATCTCAAAGTTGTAATTATACCATGAAATAAGAAAAAAAGAAAAGAAAGGAGTAATCATACAATGGAATAGTGTAACCGTGTTACTGATTTTCATTTTGCCTTTGTTAAGTAACTACTGGTATAAATATCTACTAAATTAGATAAATAATAAATTATTTAATGAGTATACACATACCCACATATAGATATATATACATATATACATATATACCCATATATACCCACGCATACACACACATATATACATATCTACATATCTTTTTTTTTTTTTTTTTTTTTATTTTATTTATTTTTTTTTTTATTTTGTTTTATTTTTTATTTTTTTTTTTTTTTTCATTTGTTTATATTGGGTTTTCAAACAGGGACAAGTTGCGTCTAGGGGTCTATCAAGACGACTTCGCACAATCACAGGAGAGACCACGGGTGTAATAGGTTAACATAACACAAGGATAAACAATGGGAGTTCTAACTAATATTAATCTACATACTATTACTAATAAATATTATTAAAATAAATTAAAGGGTAAAATGGAAAAGAACAAGTTCCATTGTGTTTGAAAAGTTAGCTTAAATTAAGATTTTTGCAGTTTTTATGTAATTATATAATATCTCATTAATTTTGTCCTTTTGAAGGGTCAGAAGAATTTCTGCATTAGTGGGGAGTTGTACATTTTGGCTTATGAGGGATGCAATAAAATGTTGTCTTTCTACATTATACTCTGAGCAATTAAATATTAAGTGGTTTAGATCAGCGGTAGAGTTATTGTTGCATTTACATATATCCGATCTAATAATTCCTATTTTTTTTAAATGCGAGGGGCTTCTTGTGTGGTTAATTTTTAGCCTAGATATTGTCAGGGATAGTGTTCTTGGGTAATTTCCTTCAATATGCGGTATATTTTGTGGTAAGGTAGGGTGTATGTTGCAGTACTGATTCCTTGATATTGATGCAAATTCCAACCAGTCCATTTCCCAATGTTCTCGCATTTCTTTTTTAAAAATTGCTCTCCTATCTCCTGGCTCTATCCAATTTAGTGGCTTTAAGTCAGTGAAGCTTTTTGCTAATGCGTCTACAATTTCGTTTCCTTCAATTCCTGAGTGGCCTTTTGCCCACAAAAGGATCACTTCCTGTCCGTTTTTCTTTATTTGGTAAATTAGACTCATGATATTGAAAATTGTTGTGTTTTTTTCTTTTTTTGAAAGTTGTTTGATGTTATTGAGGACTGCTTGCGAATCACTGATTATAAGTGTTTTCTTACTTTTATGTTCCTTTACATACTTCAAAGCATTCTCAATAGCAATCGCCTCAGCCGTATATATGGATGTTTTATTGTGCAATCTATACACCTCTGATGTGTTTTGTTGGGGAATGTAAAGAGCGCATCCAGTTCCTTGTTTGTTTTTGGATCCATCTGTATAAATTAAATTAAAATCTTTGTGTTTTTCTAATATTGAGAGCATCAGTTTTTCATTGATTAATATATTTTCCGTGTATTGTGGGATGATTATTTGGGGTTTTTGTTGTAGCATATCGTATTCAAATTTGAAGATATGGTTATTATCCGTCTCTCTTACACTTTCTTCATATTCTCTTGAAGATAAGAATGCTTCTACTAAAGGAGGATTGTTCTTCCGAGACCAGTATTTATTGGTTAGGCATTCGACCGTCAAGCAACACATTGCATTTGTTCTATGGCTGCTATGTATTCTTAATTTTGACAGGAATTGTTTAGCTAAATATTCTACTCTAATGCTGAATGGAGGCTCTTGAGCTTCGGCGAGAATAGTGTTACATGGGGATGATTTCATGATACCCAAACAGATTCTAAGACTTTTATATTGAATTCTATCTATTATCTTTCTATTTGTATTAGAAGTTGAATAGTAAATTATACACCCATAATCCAATATAGGTCTAATATAGCTTCTGTAAAACATAATTGCTGTTTTTACTTCTGCTCCCCAGTTGGTATTGCATGTTATTTTTATTATATCCATAGCCTTCTCACATCTTGCTTTCACATATTGGATATGTTTTGTCCATAGCAGTTTTTTATCTATGATTATTCCTAAATATTTAGTGTGGTCTACGATTCTGAAGGTCATATTATTGACTAAAATATGTTGTGGTGTTTGTAGTCTATGTCTTGTAAAGACCATGATTACCGTCTTATCTAAGTTTATTTCAAAACAGTGATTGCTTAACCACATGTTTAAATTATACACAATGTGTTTTAATTTAGTTATGCATTTCTGATATGATGTTTGTGAAGTATATACGCATATGTCATCTGCATACTGGATGCATTTTATGTCTTCTTCCCAAAGTTCATGAATAGTGGCTGTGTATAGATTGAATAATAGTGGACTAAGTGTAGATCCCTGTGGCAGGCCTTGTCGAACTGTTCGAGGACCTATTAAATTGTTGTTGTGATTCCTAATGTATATTTTTCTATTATTATATACATCTATTATACTACAAATTGTATTGTGTGGAATGCCTTGACACATAAGTTCTTCTTTTAAAATTTTGTAGTTGACTGCCTGATAAGCCCCTTTTAGGTCTAGGAAAAGACACATAAGGTATTCGTTTCTTGAAAATGTACACTGTATATCCGTTACTAGATGTGTAAGGGCTTCCTGAGTACCTCTACCACTTCGAAAGCCATACTGATTTGATGGTAACAGGTTTTTATTTTCGCAGAACCATTCCAGCCTATTTTTAATCATTCGTTCGTAAATTTTAATAAGGCATGTGATTAATGAGATAGGTCTGTACGAACTGAATAACTCTGTATCCTTTCCAGGTTTTAATATTAAACATATGATTATCTCAATATAATAATCTCCTGGTTTTCCGTTTAACCACCAGTTATTTAGTGTGTTAAGTAATAAGTGTTTAGCCTTTATGGTTAAATGATTTAAGATTAAATATGTTATTTTATCAATTCCTGGCGATGTACTTTTTTTTTGGTATAAGGTAGTTTCCAGTTCTTGAAATGAAAATGGTCGGTTAATTATATTGCATTCATTAGTAACAAGTTGTAGTCCTAGGTCCTCTTCTGGTTGTGATAGAGCAAGCATATCCAAGGTTTTTTCTATAACGTCATTAGTGATAGGTATATTCGGTTTGACATTTTTATTCTGCATTCTTCTAACGAATTTCCATATATCAGTTAAAGCAGTATTTCTGTTAAGTTTGGAGACAAAGTTTCTCCAACTGGTGCGAGATTTTTGTTTGAATAGACGCTTGGTCTGTGCTTCTATGTTTTTATAGTTAAGGATGTTCTCAGTGTTTGATAATCTTTGATATTTCTTTAAAGCTTCACTTCTTTTTTTGACCATGTTTGTGCATTCTTGGTCCCACCATATTGGATGTTCGGTGTTACTTTTTCCTGAGTTTCCTTTTTCTTTTATAGAATAACCTGCAGCTTTGTCGAGGATTTTTACAAACTGTGGTAGAGTATTATCCAGTGCATTTGTTTCCGTGAGATTTGTTATTTCTTTATTGAGGTGCATTTGGAAGAGATCCCAATCAGCCGTGGCTTCTTTCCATTTGAGATATGGGTTACGTGTTTCCCTAGTATATTGAATATCATACTTTATGTTAATTAAGTAATGGTCCGAGCCAAGGCTGTCCGGTATCACCTCCCATAGAATCATACTTGCTATGTCCGTAGTGACCATTGTCACGTCGATTTTTGAAGGAGTTTGTAATGGTTGCGTTATTTTTGTACATATGAGTTGAAAGATAATCAAAAAATGAAGCGAATTGGCTTATAAAATACAGTATATCCCTTTTAAAATAAGACACTTATTGAAGATCGAAGTAGTCAAAGTTTGACATCATTTATTGGACACCCTGTGTATTTTGGAGCATTTGTAGTTTATACATACATAAGCTCCATGTCTTTTTAGCATGTGGAACAAAAGTTGGTTCTTGAAAGTTACCATAGCGAAAGTTATTAACTTCTAATGTACGGGTTGTTTTCGCATAAGATTTTATTAAAATCGAAATAGCTCAAAAACTATTGGTTTTAGGAATAGGGGATAGTATTGAAAGTTACCTTAAAATAACGAGTAGAATTCGAATTTGGCATAAAAAATATAGCATGCCATTTAAAATAAGGAAGTTGTTGTCGACTTCTGGTATAACCGGAAGTTGCACATACACGGCAATATTTTCATTGAATAGAGCACCCCTAAAAACCCCTGTGTGCAAATTTTCAGTTCGAAAATATATGTGGTTTCCCATGAACGTGTAATAGGCCACTCACCGTGATGTATATATATACAGGGTGAGTCAGTTTTTTGTAGACAAACTTTAACAGGGGATAGAACGCACGTTTTTAAAAAGAAAAGTGCCTATAAAGATATGGCCGATCTAGCTTCCTAAGGAAGATACAGGGTGTTAAAATTTAATTTTTTTTTACATTAATGTGTAATATTTTCTGAACGGAATGATATATTCACTAAATATTTTACACATATCTTAACCTGCATAGGATCAACATGTTGTATTGTTCCGGTCGAAAATACTATAGTGGATGTTACTTTTTTCGGGTACTTCGACTATTCTGCATAATAGAACTTTTTTTTCGTACGCCACTGACATTATCTGATACATATTTCTAAAATAACGGCCCCTTAGTAACAATTTTGATCTCTTGTAATTTTGCTCTAACTATGACAGTTTTCGAGATATTGGCCGTTGTTTCTCTAACAGTGTAATGTCGTTATTATAATTTTTTTTTCTCGAATTTTCTATATGACATATAAACGAACGCTTAGATTTTTTCATGTTTGGGGGATAATGCCTATTAATTAAGGCGCATAAAACAAGCGGTAAGAATGTTCAAAAACTTGCACAGTGGCGGGGTGGAAGGGGTGCTCCACCCCTTTCGTAAACAGAACTTCTACGCCAAAGACTATTTAAAAAAAACTGTTATTTTCATTATCTACATACAGTTTAACAAAAATAATGTCCCTTCTTCTGTTTCGAAATTCCTGTGCGTTTCCTAGGTATTTTGATTTTTAGTGTTTGATGTGGTACTAAATTAAGTAATTTATTTATTAGCAATAATAATTATCGGCTAAATATTTAATTCTTTCAACGAAACCTACCTAAATATGGTTTGTTAAGGATTCTAAAAAGCCGAAATCTCTTTATCTCTTTCCAAGTAATTACAATTACAAAAAAAAAACATTAGATGAGCATTGATGTTAATGTTTATGGAGATATAAACATTTTTGAATTTATAGCAATATTTAATTAACAATAATAATTGTGGAATAAATAACAATTGTTAGCAATAATGATTTATAAATAACAATTACAAGAATTAATAACAATAACACTAGTACCTACATACATAAAATTAGATACTTTGTTCAAAATGTAAACCGTTCTTCTCAATACACATTTCACTGCGACGTATCATAGAACGTCTTAAGTTAACTAAATGATGCACCCTTATTTCATTGCAAGCATCTCTAATGCGATTTTGAAGTTCCTCAAGTGTATTAACCGGAGTGGTATACACTATTTCCTTAATGAATCCCCACACAAAAAAGTCAAGTGGTGTTAAATCGGGGGATCTGGGAGGCCACGCCACTGGACCTCCACGACCTATCCACCTCCCTGGATAGTTATTGTTTAGCCAATTTCTTACATTTCTGCCATAATGGGCCGGGCACCCATCAAGTTGAATCCATGACTGTCTTCTTAAATTCAAAGGAATGACTTCCCATATATTACCATGGTATTCTTCTAAAAATTGTAGGAAATTTTCTGAATTTACACGTTGTGGCAAGAAATAAGGTCCAAACACGTGGTCGCCGTAAATTCCAATCCAGACATTTGTACTAAATTCATGTCGAAAACTTCGTGGTCGAATGGCATGTGGGTTTTCATGTGCCCATACATGCAGATTGTGAAAATTTACTATACCACGACGAGTAAAACAAGATTCATCAGTCCACAGTATATTGGATAAGAAATCCCTATTATTTTGAATGGAGTTAAGAACCCACCTACAATAAGTAAGTCTTCGTTCAGCGTCACCTGGACATAAACCTTGAACAGGTTGAAAATGATATGGGCGTCTGTGATCCCGTTTTAAAACCCGGGAAATTTTACTTTGGGAAATACCAAGAGCAATAGCAGCGTCGAGTACTTGTCGTTGGGTTCCTATTAAATTCCCGCAATATACGGTCTCTATCTCGTCCACGGTTGTTCTGTCGGCCCCCGGGTACATTTTTCAAACCCTGGTTAACAAATCGACGGTGGATACTCACAAAAACGGAGTGATGAGGTTGTCGTCTATTTTGAAATCTTCGATACTCCCTAGCTGCGTATCTTGAATTCCCATTTGCGAACCCATAAATAAAATGAATGTCGGCTTGTTCGCTATTTGTAAATGTAAACGGCATGTTACACTAATTAAAATCTGGCAAATCACATAAAATAACTTTTTAATCTTAAAAATAATAATTAATAACAGTGAAAATATTCAAGATGAAGCAAAATTGTTTGTAGATAAACTTGTAGTACGTCAAACTGTCGTTTCAAAATATGACATAATGCTTACTTGTTTTCCAAGGAGTATAATATTTTGTTGCAATTATTACGTACAGTTACAAATACGCTAGTTTTAAATGGAAATTATTTAGCAAACAACAACAAAAATTGAAACAGAAATTGGTACATGCACAAGTTTAATAAAACTTAAAGGAAATTTTTAAGACTTTTGGCAACTGCACAATAATCTATTGTATTGTAAGTACATTTGTAATTTAACAGATTTCAACATATAAAAGTATTGTATTTGAGTAAGGCTTGATATAACAAATATTTATTTTGACTACATTGGAAAAAGATAAAGAATAAGAGATTTCGGCTTTTTAGAATCCTTAACACACCATATTTAGGTAGGTTTCGTTGAAAGAATTAAATATTTAGCCGATAATTATTATTGCTAATAAATAAATTACTTAATTTAGTACCACATCAAACACTAAAAATCAAAATAACTAGGAACCGCACAGGAATTTCGAAACAGAAGAAGGGACATTATTTTTGTTAAACTGTATGTAGATAATGAAAATAACAGTTTTTTTTAAATAATCTTTGGCGTAGAAGTTCTGTTTACGAAAGGGGTGGAGCACCCCTTCCACCGTGCAAGTTTTTGAACATTCTTACCGCTTGTTTTATGCGCCTTAATTAATAGGCATTATCCCCCAAACATGAAAAAATCTAAGCGTTCGTTTATAAGTCATAAAGAAAATTCGAGGAAAAAAATATAATAACGACATTACACTGTCAGAGAAACAACGGCCAATATCTCTAAAACTGTCGTAGTTAGAGCAAAATTACAAGAGATCAAAATTGTTACTAAGGGGCCGTTATTTTAGAAATATGTATCAGATAATGTCAGTGGCGTACGAAAAAAAAGTTCCATTATGCAGAATATCCGAAGTACCCGAAAAAAGTAACATCCACTATAGTATTTTCGACAGGAACAATACAACATGTTGATCCTATGCAGGTTAAGATATGTGTAAAATATTTAGTGAATATATCATTCCGTTCAGAAAATATTACACATTAATGTAAAAAAAAATGAAACTTTAACACCTTGTATCTTCCTTAGGAAGCTAGATCGGCCATATCTTTATAGGCACTTTTCTTTTTAAAAACGTGCGTTCTATCCCCTGTTAAAGTTTGTCTACAAAAAACTGACTCACCCTGTATATATTTCTTACGTGTATTAATAAGTGGTACCTCCTACATTTTTTCGGAATTCCGGTAATTATTTTGGTTTGTGAAAGGGAAGACACAAAAATTTTTAGCGCTGTTGATTGTGATTATTTGATATGATTATTTGAATTAACCACATTTTCTGTTACTTACCCGATTATAAAAAATTTTTCATACACAGAATCTTTAGAAACAGCTAGATGTGGTTCAAAATTCTTATAAATAGTATCCACTGCTCGAATTTTGCACTTTTCATTTTCAGAAAACGTATCTTTGACTAAGGAATACCCAGATCCAACTTCCACGTTAAAGGCGAAGAATTCTTTATGTACTTTTTCCATGCCAATTTGCACGGGAAAGAAGCCTCCCTCTGGCACTATTCTATTCTCGTAAATAAGTTTCCGGTACATTTCATTGGTATATGGCGTAGGGGACTAATAACAGATAACAAATATAGTACATAGATAACAAATATAAAAGTACAACAGTAAATTTATATAAGAAATTGGACCAACGACCAACGTCAACAAAACCCTTACAAAACATAAACTTTACCGTAAAAAGATATCTGTTATAGGTAGTATTCTCTATTCCCATTTTGAATTTAGAGTTGTACAAAGTGTCCAAGCTGTTAATATTCTCGCTAGTAGATTGTAAAATAACCACTATATACGCTGAAAAGGCTATAGACAGAAACATATGCATTAAATGAATTGTGTAAGCAGCAATCCTTCCGGAGTTAGTATACGGATTAAAGAACACCCCTCTCTGACAAACAAATGCAATCACAAACATAACTGCATCCCATGCGTTCGGCTTTACACTGCTTATGCTTTTGTTACCTATGCTTTTCTTATATTTCCATTCAAATATTACGGTGATGTATATTACGATGGACGATAATGATACCGCTATAGAAAGATAATGCCAGACACCATTGCTGAAGGGTAGCATGAACACATTTGATGTATAGGAGAGAGGAGGTGCTCGGAACATGAACTTGATGCCGTCGTAGGTGTAGGAGATTATAAATTTAAAATGTTCCATTCGTTCCAAGTTAATAAATCCGGGCGTTCCTGCAATTTTAATATATGTAATATAATTTTAATATATTAATACTTCATATTTTACAAAATTATTTTCCTTCTGGTTTCAATAAATATTATGTTTAAAAATCGTGAAGTCTCATATTAAAATAATAATATGATGTTAATAGTTATATGATATACATACCAGCCAGATCCGCTTTACCAGTTATTAGATGACTATACATCCCATCACGTGTCTCCGAGAATTCGCTGAAACCCCAGGAATTAGTCCAAATATTTTCTACAGAAACGTTAATTAATTCCATTACGTATTGTGTGAGAATATAGTTAATTTTCGTCATTGTATCTATATGTTTATCCCTAAAATGCAAATTGGCAATAGTATAATACAATACAATGCAATGCAATGCAAATCAATGCAAGGCAACTCAACGCAACGCAATGCAACGCAACGCAACACAACGCACCGCAACGCAACGCATAGCAACGCAACGCAGTGCAATACAATATAATATATAATAAAGAGGAATAAATAATATTGCATATTATTTGCTTATAAATATGAACAATTGTTACATATCTCCGTCTAGCAAACGAAAGGATTTATTAATTCCACGACATTCGAAAGAATTAGTAAAATTTGAAAAATGTGAAAAACTAAAAAAGGTTTTCAAAATTTTCTTTATTAAAGTATGTTAATTATATGCAGTGCCATTTTGCTAATTATTTAACACTTTTTAATTTAACACTCAAATTAATTGATAAAGTTAATGCAAACACAAATCATTGTCTTACCTGTAGTCCCATAAATGGTTTAAAGTATTATTATCATTCAGAACATAGGAAACTCCTACTGGAGTACCTGCCAAATGTGTCCTGTTTATATGTACAGAAAGCGGATAAAAGTATTGGAATCCTTTACCATATTCCCATCTTGCAACATGTTTTTCAACGTATTCAGGGTTTGAAACGTGGTAGTTAAAGATAGTATTAACAGAAAAAATAGTTTTGTTCACTTTCTCAATGATGTACACAGCGCTGTTGACGGGGAAACTGAAATTGTGAGATTTAATTTCTTCAATGTCTCCAATTAATAACCAGTTAATTGTTGGCTTAAATAGTTTCCTTGTCAAACCCTAAAAATATAGACTATCAATTTCGGCGTTACTGCGGATATTAATTGTCACACTATTGTTGGGATTAAAGCGTTATCCTCACAATTAAAATATGTTGAATAAACATTAGTTTGATTTATAAATACAATATCATCTCCAAATGCATCATTGGCGATTTAGTCAAGCAGAAGCTTTTGCCTCCCATTTAATCAACAATTAATGGGGGACAATTTATAGGGAATAAAAGTTTTATTGAATGTTGGCCAAAAAGGAGCTTGTGTTCAGTGTTTTTAGGGATGCGAAAGAGAATAGTGGAAGAGAAAGATTATATTTTAGTCCCAATATTGTATGGCTTAATAGCTAAAGTCTGCATTCACATGAAATTGATGTATATTTGGATATATGTCATTATTTAAATTTAAGAAAATGTTGATACTGGGATATCTAATAATTTTTACTAGATAGGTGCTTTACATATCAATTGCTTTGACTTTATTACTTACTATTCACGTAAGTCAAGTAACTTTCTTAATTAATTCATATGGTATATCATATAGTATCTCATATCAACATATAGATATCTCGTATTAAGATACAGAAGGAACCGCAAATCTATGCAGTTACTTGCAGAGTTTCACATGTATTTTTATTTTCCACTTTTGTTCTGCATTTTGATATCCACAAATCGACGTAATTTGCATATTACTGAGGTCAAACTGGTATGTTTTCATTTCAGTCTACGTTTATTTTGAATATAAAATATTATTTACCATTGCATTATTAACCTTCATAACAATATATTGTTGACATACCCGGCTAAATACACGGTCAATAGGTTGGAATAATTCAGTTTTTTTTTGTAATTTTGGATGGATAATATATCATCTGAATAATATGGAATATCAAATACGGTTTTCAGGACGTTTTTTTGGAAATTTCATTTGTAATAAATGGTCTGATTATTATGTTTCTATTGTGCTCAAAAAAGGAATATAGGAATATACGAGGTGTAAACTAAACCCCTACAAAAATCAAAATTTCATTCCTACCGAGAATTTAGGAAAACCAAAATCGAGATAAAATTTTTATACCAGGGTAGACTAAGGACCGATAAAATCTTACTGTTTAAAAACAAAATAAGTAATGGCTATTTTTTTCTCATTTCCAAGTAAGATTGCATTCCTCTAACTGTCTCAGTAGCTAGAATTGACATTTTTTTCTGTCACAATAAGTCTGTAAATGTAAATAAGCTGTGTCCCTGTATAACTAAAATAAATGATAATTTTAGGATTTTATATCTGTCTGTTTACTAGCAACGTTTCTCTATATTTAATATGGAAGCTGTTTATGGGTTTGTATTTGTGTAATAGAGTGTGCGATACAAATTTCCCTGAAAGTGATTTATTTTATTATAATTATTTACAATTGGGGTATAAAGGGCAGAGTTCAGAGAATCTTAAAAGTTCTCTGTTCTTCCACTCAACCCAGAAAAAGAGAATGTATTCATGCAACCTAAACATAATTTAGTTATAGGTTAATATATAAGCAATTAATTAATTTAATCATTTTAGACGCAGCAACAACCTATATAATAAAACTTTAACTAAAATTATATATTACGTATTATGTTTTGTAAAAAGCATTTTTTTAAGGCGTATCTTAAAACTTGTGTATGGCAGTATCTTGAGATCATCAGAAATGGAGTTGTCAAGAGAAGCTATGCGATATGAGAATCCAGAACGAAATTCGCTTAGTCTTGTGCTTTGGGATGGTAAGCGTTGACTTGTGCCTTATATTAATATTTGGACAAGTAAGGGGGTGACTTAGTTAATAGCATTTTGTGAAAAAAGCAACAGCTGTGGAAAAAGTTTTTAGTTTTGATATTAAGCTAACCAGTTTCCCTGGTACACCGATGACTCGAGGACACCGATTCGTATTTTCTAATTCCACAAATTAGTCCAATACAACTATTTTGTAACCGTTGTAATCGCTGGGCATCGACTTGACGTAGGAAAGGGTAATATACAATTGAGGCATAATTTATATGCGACAACACAAGAGCTTCACATAACCTTTTTGTTTTCTTTGTTAACATATCCTTACTTGCATAAATTAAATTTAGATTAGCAAAATATTTCTTAATAATATGGTTAATATGTTCTGTAAATTTTAATTTTGAGTCTAAATATAGACCTAGATTTTTTTATATATTTGTTACTTCAAGGTGGTCGTTTTTTATATTAATATCAACCCGTTCCACACACCTTTCTCTTGCTTGTTTCCTACCAAATATTATTACTTTGGATTTCGATGAATTTATTGATAAACAAAAATCATTTGATAACTCAATGAGTGATGATAAATCTCGATTAACTCGGTTACAAGCATTTTCAATGTCATCTTCTTTAAATGAATAATACAGCTGAGTATCATCAGCATAAAAATGTGATTTGCAAGTCTTGACAGCATTTTGAAACTCAGCTGTATATAAAATAAACATGAGAGGGCCCAATATCGATCCTAGTGGGACACCTTGACTTACTTGTAATATATCGGAGTTTTTATTATTAACAGTAACTTTTTGCCATCTGCCAGTAATGTATTGTTTCATTAACTCAATTGATTTTGGACAAAATCTAAAGTAATGTAATATTGCCAGCAGTAGCCGTTGATCTATGCTATCAAATTCTTTACTATAATCTAGTAATACTAATATAGTAATGTCATTATTGTCTGATGACTGAACAATATCATCTACTACTTTAAGCAATGAGCTTGTCATACTATACCTTTTGCGAAAACCAGAATGATTTGAAGGTAATATATTATTTAATGCCACGTGCTCCCTAATTTGTTGGTTCATAATTATTTCACTTACTTTAGATAGAGCTGGTAATATACTGATTGGTCTTAGGTCTGTTAAAATCGCTATATAAAACATTTCAAAAACCTGCGGTAGTAACTAATGAACTGGTGGGCTAAGTATTGTAACAATAAAATCACCAATTCGAAATTCTTCAATTTGATCTAAGATTCCTCGAAAACGTTTTAGATGGAGAAAAATTTTTTGCAAGTTCATATCTTAATTTTATTAGAATAATTAATATAAATCTTAAAAATTAAAAAAAATATAACTCGGAAAGCAAGCTGCGGCCCATAGCTGCAAGCTGTGCTCGGAAAGCAAGCTGCGGGATACCGAGGGTCGTAGGGAGCCCGAAACATTAAAAAAAATTATAACTCGGAAAGTAAGCGGCGCGGCGGCTTACTAAAAGCTTAGAATTAATCATATTTAACTTACCTCTCTTATAAATTTTGTAGAACTTTTACAAGATATGTTCACTAGCAACGTTTCTCTATATTTAATATGGAAGCTATTTATGGGTTTGTATTTGTGTAATAGAGTGTGCGATACAAATTTCCCTGAAAGTGCTTTTGATAAAGATATGGTATCGCCTAAAACATTAATTTGTATTAATATTTTTTTCAATAATACAAATATTAGGATTATGATAACAATTATACATAATTTTGGGACCAGTCAGATGATAATAATTTGTGCAATATTTTAATTGTGTCGGTCATGTGGCCAAATATAGCTTCCTGTAATTTAATATATGTAGACGCATAGATGTAGTTATTTGGTAGTACATATGATTATTTATAATAAGTAAGTTGATAAAATAATAATTTCATTATCATTTATTATTCTATTTGAATTATTTTTATATTTTCCATAAATCAAGATATTATTAGTTGCCTTTCATTAGTTCATTATATTGCAATTCTAGAAAAACAGTACTTTCGCTGGCAAATTTTTTAAACAATTCATGCAGTATTGTAATAAAAATAGTAATAAAAATACCAGTAAAGAGAGATATAAAAATACGGGATTGCGTTCTTAGCAACACTATGCCTAGTTTGGATAAGTACCAACCTTTACTCCAACATAGGTAGGCCAATAATTTATTAGAATAATTCAGTTTGTCTATGCAATCACTCAAAAATAATATATCGTATTTTACTTCAACTCGGTCCTTCAGATCTACTGAAAGTACTATTCCAAAATATAAAGGAACTAATATTTGTATTGCTGATAAACTAAACATTTTGTAGTATCGGTTATTGTTAATAACTCACATTTGGAACTCGCTCCTATATAGTCAGATTAATAATGACTATATTTAGTAATAATGTCTCTTCTAATTGCTTACCATTATGGGAAATAGGATTGTCGTCTGTTACGGGTATTTATCATTACGTAAACGATATGGAAACAAAATACATAATATTCTTATAAAGCACCTACATTAAAAAATATATATATATATATATATATATATATATATATATATATATATATATATATATATATATATATATATATATATATATATATATATATATATATATATATATATATATATATATATATATATATATATATATATATATATATATATATATATATATATATACAGTGATATCTCTCTTAACGGACGCCTCTCTTATACGGACACTTTTACCCAGTCCAGAATTAGTTAATGGAAAATTGCATATAACATAACCTCTTTTAGACGGACTCTCTCTTGAGCGGACCCGGACAAAGACATTTCGCACGTGGCGCAGTAAAAGTCTCTTTTAGGCGGACAATAACATACACGTCCCGGGGGGAAGTATTCGGTAATCGCGTGTTATTAGTTAAGAAAATAGGCCGACAAATGCTTAACCAATACATATGAAGTCAGTTACCACAAGCTGCTGGAGACTGGATGCGTAACTGCGTAATACTAAAAGACTGAAATCTTTCTTTGAGTTAGAAGATTTCCTTAATATTGATAACGATCTAGTACTGGAAGATGCGTCAGAGGAGTTCCAGCACAAACAATTGAACTCTCTGAAGGTGAATCTGATGATGGTGATAACGTTAGTGAAGTTTCCAGCCAAGATTCTCGTATACAGACATACAATGAAGCTTTGCAAATGGTAAAAATCTTAAGAGAGTTTGCAATGGATCGCGGAGATTCTACAGTAATAGTAGGAGAGCTGTTGACATTTTTCAGTGATTATTTAGTTAATGCCTATTTTTTGAGAGAATGTTGTGGGAGGCATGAATAAGTCCTCTATACGATATAATCCCTGATGGCGGTATCGGAGGGTGGCAGAGCACCCCTCAATTTGTAAAAAATAGTGGATAAAATTATTATTTAGTTAAGGCTGTGACTTTGTATAATGTTTGTCTGTGAACCTACAAACCTTACGATAGCATTGGCAGATCGATTGGATGGTATTAAAAGGGTGGCAGACCCCATCAAACGTGTCGTGTGCACGATGAAATTTTTATTATTTAGTTAAGTGTCAAATTTTAATATGTTATTATTTCATATATTTTCAACGTACATTTAAATTGGCAGATCAAAATATCGGTATTAAGACCCTTGCAGATCGGTTCGAACACAGCGCGTACGCGCCATGATTTCTTGTCATAAGAGAGTTTGCAATGGATCGCGGAGATTCTAGAACATTATCAAGACGCTATTATAAGGAAAAATATTAAGCAAACAACTTCATTAGATTGTTTTACAGAAAAGTAAAGGTACGATTCTTTGGATCTACCATATTTATTAGTGTTTGTGTTTTTTTTATGAATTGTCGTTTTTTTACAGAAAAAATGTTTAGTTTGTATCATTTATAAATATAAAAAGAATTACATTATGTACCTACTTTATTTTTTAATAAATACTACTTGCATGTTTTCTATTCTTGACAGATTTTTTAATTTTTAATTTAAACGTTTTCTCTTAACCGGACACCTCTCTTGACACGTTTTATCAGTCCCGCCAGTGTCCGGCCAAGAGAGATTTCACTGTATATATATATATATATATATATATATATATATATATATATATATATATATATATATATATATATATATATATATATATATATATATATATATATATATATATATATATATATATATATATATATATATATATATATATATATATACAGGGTGAGTCAGTTTTTTGTAGACAAACTTTAACAGGGGATAGAACGCACGTTTTTAAAAAGAAAAGTGCCTATAAAGATATGGCCGATCTAGCTTCCTAAGGAAGATACAGGGTGTTAAAATTTAATTTTTTTTTACATTAATGTGTAATATTTTCTGAACGGAATGATATATTCACTAAATATTTTACACATATCTTAACCTGCATAGGATCAACATGTTGTATTGTTCCGGTCGAAAATACTATAGTGGATGTTACTTTTTTCGGGTACTTCGACTATTCTGCATAATAGAACTTTTTTTTCGTACGCCACTGACATTATCTGATACATATTTCTAAAATAACGGCCCCTTAGTAACAATTTTGATCTCTTGTAATTTTGCTCTAACTATGACAGTTTTCGAGATATTGGCCGTTGTTTCTCTAACAGTGTAATGTCGTTATTATAATTTTTTTTTCTCGAATTTTCTATATGACATATAAACGAACGCTTAGATTTTTTCATGTTTGGGGGATAATGCCTATTAATTAAGGCGCATAAAACAAGCGGTAAGAATGTTCAAAAACTTGCACAGTGGCGGGGTGGAAGGGGTGCTCCACCCCTTTCGTAAACAGAACTTCTACGCCAAAGACTATTTAAAAAAAACTGTTATTTTCATTATCTACATACAGTTTAACAAAAATAATGTCCCTTCTTCTGTTTCGAAATTCCTGTGCGTTTCCTAGTTATTTTGATTTTTAGTGTTTGATGTGGTACTAAATTAAGTAATTTATTTATTAGCAATAATAATTATCGGCTAAATATTTAATTCTTTCAACGAAACCTACCTAAATATGGTTTGTTAAGGATTCTAAAAAGCCGAAATCTCTTTATCTCTTTCCAAGTAATTACAATTACAAAAAAAAACATTAGATGAACATTGATGTTAATGTTTATGGAGATATAAACATTTTTGAATTTATAGCAATATTTAATTAACAATAATAATTGTGGAATAAATAACAATTGTTAGCAATAATGATTTATAAATAACAATTACAAGAATTAATAACAATAACACTAGTACCTACATACATAAAATTAGATACTTTGTTCAAAATGTAAACCGTTCTTCTCAATACACATTTCACTGCGACGTATCATAGAACGTCTTAAGTTAACTAAATGATGCACCCTTATTTCATTGCAAGCATCTCTAATGCGATTTTGAAGTTCCTCAAGTGTATTAACCGGAGTGGTATACACTATTTCCTTAATGAATCCCCACACAAAAAAGTCAAGTGGTGTTAAATCGGGGGATCTGGGAGGCCACGCCACTGGACCTCCACGACCTATCCACCTCCCTGGATAGTTATTGTTTAGCCAATTTCTTACATTTCTGCCATAATGGGCCGGGCACCCATCAAGTTGAATCCAAGACTGTCTTCTTAAATTCAAAGGAATGACTTCCCATATATTACCATGGTTTCTTCTAAAAATTGTAGGAAATTTTCTGAATTTACACGTTGTGGCAAGAAATAAGGTCCAAACACGTGGTTGCCGTAAATTCCAATCCAGACATTTGTACTGAATTCATGTTGAAAACTTCGTGGTCGAATGGCATGTGGGTTTTCATGTGCCCATACATGCAGATTGTGAAAATTTACTATACCACGATGAGTAAAACAAGATTCATCAGTCCACAGTATATTGGATAAGAAATCCCTATTATTTTGAATGGAGTTAAGAACCCACCTACAATAAGTAAGTCCTCGTTCAGCGTCACCTGGACATAAACCTTGAACAGGTTGAAAATGATATGGGCGCCACTGTGCAAGTTTTTGAACATTCTTACCGCTTGTTTTATGCGCCTTAATTAATAGGCATTATCCCCCAAACATGAAAAAATCTAAGCGTTCGTTTATAAGTCATAAAGAAAATTCGAGAAAAAAAATATAATAACGACATTACACTGTCAGAGAAACAACGGCCAATATCTCTAAAACTGTCGTAGTTAGAGCAAAATTACAAGAGATCAAAATTGTTACTAAGGGGCCGTTATTTTAGAAATATGTATCAGATAATGTCAGTGGCGTACGAAAAAAAAGTTCCATTATGCAGAATATCCGAAGTACCCGAAAAAAGTAACATCCACTATAGTATTTTCGACAGGAACAATACAACATGTTGATCCTATGCAGGTTAAGATATGTGTAAAATATTTAGTGAATATATCATTCCGTTCAGAAAATACTACACATTAATGTAAAAAAAAATGAAACTTTAACACCTTGTATCTTCCTTAGGAAGCTACATCGGCCATATATTTATAGGCACTTTTCTTTTTAAAAACGTGCGTTCTATCCCCTGTTAAAGTTTGTCTACAAAAAACTGACTCACCCTGTATATATATATATATATATATATATATATATATATATATATATATATATATATATATATATATATATATATATATATATATATATATATATATATATATATATATGCCATGAACAGTTATTAGATGCTTTGCAAGATATGGGAATAAGAGGAGTGGCAAATGATTTAATCAAAAATTATTTAACTACAGAAAACAGCAGGTACAAATAGGTTCAGTACTGAGTTTTGAAATAAATATTGAATATGGGGTACCGCTAGGAACAGTACTTGGACCCATATTGTTCACTGTCTATCTTAATAGTATTCTTACCACCAACAGTTCCGGAATAATAAATAGCTTTGCAGATGACACGGCGATATT
>CAXKVY010002806.1:0-20773 GCA_964058915.1 Tetropium fuscum | reverse complement strand
CGGAAATTTAACACGTTCTATAATTACAGCAATAATGGATCCTGTATAAAAACACTTGCTTTAAAGTTTCACCCTATTGCTTAAAACTTTTTTAAATTATAAAGTATGTTTCCAACACTTGAAAAGTCGAACGAAAATTTCTCTGCGGCGCAGCTGCACGAAATAGATGGGGCCATATTTTCTCGAAGCAATGGCTTTATTACGCTGCGAGTTGGTTTCAACCGCTACATTTTCATGTCAAATCAATGACGTCACTCGGAAAAGCGCTTTAACTACAGGGAACAGACACAATAGAATAGTCGCTCCAGTGAGGAAGCAGATAATTGAAATTGAGCACTTTCTTGCTTAAGTGTAGCTTTATTCATAATAGCAAAATACCCTTGGCAATAATTAATTCTCTGCATACAATTTTACTCTTAATCATTATACTTTTACTTTTAAGCCGTTGCAATTCTTCTAAGCATATTCAAGAATAACAGTTGAGCTTCACTAATTCTCCTGTCATTAAAATGTTGTCCAGTAGCGGCGGTAGCGACATCTGGCAAATGCGTAAAGGCCTTAATTACCTTACGATCTTTGAATGTTTTGTGTAGTGATTTATATCATAATTTTGTGAAAAATGTAGGTCTGGTTATTGAGGCTTGACATAAATAAATTACAATCGATTTCCTACAACAGATTATTTAATGAGCTGATAATAATTCCAGTAACTATTATTTCAGTTTTAAGTCTACGGTTTTTCTAACTCGACTAGATTCAAACATTATAGTATCTTTCCATTAGTATATATCTACACATATATTTAATTATCTGCATATTATCGTGTACTATATAGCTAAAAAAACGCCTATATAACTGGACTAATATGAACGCAGATGTGTTCGCTGAGTATTTTATCAATCAATTTCAATAATAGGGGTAATAAATTTCAGAACTAAAAGCATTGAGTGTATTATGACTAGTGATGTAAAATTTCAGAAACAAATTTTTCCGCAATATTCGTGATTTATTGAAATTTTATGGATTTTATTGAAAATTATGTGAACATTCAATATTATTCCCCAAATTTATTAAGTATTTTTAAGGTATATTTACAAATAAATAACGATATAACGAGTATGATGGATAAATACTGTTACGTGTTTGCACCCTGTGTACAAAAAGTTGGTAATACTTTACGTGGATCCAATAATTTAAACACCCGATAATTTTACACTTCTTTATTAACTCGCTAATAAACACGGACTAAATTTAGGTACTGATTAACAACTACAAAACAAAATTTATACCTTTAGTATCTTATTTATGTTTACTATACGCGCGTTCAACATGAACCAGGGTGGAGTGGAGCACCCTGGCAACCTGCTCATATATCCGGCACAACCGTTTCTCGATGCGTCGGCACTCCTCTAGCACCCCGAGATATACCAAAAAGGGATAATAAAATGTTGCTGAAAATCCTCGCGCACATTTTCAAAAGT
This sequence comes from Tetropium fuscum, assembly GCA_964058915.1. Lineage (NCBI taxonomy): Eukaryota > Metazoa > Arthropoda > Insecta > Coleoptera > Cerambycidae > Tetropium > Tetropium fuscum. Next base: position 19,292 of record CAXKVY010002806.1, on the reverse strand, counting down.
TTCTTGCCCCATATCCCTGCACGTAGCTGTTATGCAATTTTGTACATATTGAAGGTTTTTTAAACTACTGATTTCAGAGACCCCCATAGGTAAAAGTCATTTGGACTGAGATAAAGAGATCTAGCAGGCCATTCTATCGCCCCCCTTTTTCCTATCTACCTGTCAGAAAATGTGATACTATTAACAATTTTGTGTAATTTGTCTAATTAATAACTTGTGCAATTTGAATAATTTTGTAAAATCTCAACCGATTTCCAAAAATCAATCACTGCTGTATTCGCAATGAAAAGGGCTTTCAAATGATGTGTAACACGTGGGGTAGTTCCATTTACGATTCTTAAATAGGGGTTGCTAGGAGTTAAGGGATGAACATATCAAGAACATATCAAGACCCATTGACTGTCAAAAATGTTCTCTCTAATTAAAATTATTAATAATAATCAATTTCAATTAAAGAGATATTGTTATATAATTTGATATTGGTTGGAAGATACTTACTAATTATTTACTTATAGTAAAACTGGATAGGGTTGGAACCTTTGATGTAATGATGACACTCGAAGTAGTTTCCACAAACACCAAAACACTTTTACTTCGCTCGTCACGCGTTTCGCCAACCAAGTTGGCATCACCCGGAGTCGATTAAAACTAATCTTAAACTAAAAAATCTACCCTATGTATACTATTTTCATGGTGATGTCACTAATTTAACAACTGATCATTGAAGCGTGATTAGTCACGCTTTTTTTACGCATTTTACTTAGATTCCTGAGATTCTCCTTTAAATGGGCGCCAGTTCTCACGAACAATGATTTTAAAATGTCTCGATTTATAAATACATATATAAACACTTCTTGCTTTACTTCTTCCTATTTTACATCGTTTTTGAGAAAAAAATTGTCAGAGCATGAAAATCACTTATCTCAGAGGAGGTTCAAAATAAGCTGCATCGTTTAATTTTTGTATTATTAAAATTCAAATATTATATTAAGTAAAACTTGGAAGGCAATTATAGCTACTGTGAGAATTATCTAAATAAAATATATAAAATGTGATATTCTGAATATGGATTGTAAATTTATTTATATATTAAAGAAGAAAATAATTAGTTATCATGGCATTAGATATTAATTTATTTAGAAATTTATGGGAATATTATTGTTTATCAAATTCCCATAGTCTTAAACTAAGCCTGCTCTAAACTATCATAACTTATGAGTAAGGTACATGGGATTTAAAATCGTTCTACATACAATAATTCTTATCTCTAAATTATTTAGAAAGTCAGTTCAAGGCGACGCGACGTATTAATATTGGTGTTTTATTACATTAGTATAGCGTTAATCCAATACACTCGAAATTGTAAACACTCCCGAACTATTTGTAGATCTCTAGCGGTACACTCAGGGAGCTGCGCTGGAATGAATGTTGGTTTCTGGAATCTGCAATTCTGAATTATCCTGCCGGATCGGAACACTATTTACTGTACTACTGATTTAATTTTTGTTGATTTCACGCACTTGTTATTTATCCAACTTGTTCAAACTCTTATTACACGGCGATTAAACCTGGGAGTTATCTTTCTAGGAAACTGCCTAGGGTTTGCTCACTGTTTACCTACCAATGGATTTGTTTAACATCCAATATTACTTAACTTTTAAATATTACTAGACACAAAACTAACAAGAAACACATCCAATACGGTTAGAAGTTATTTTGTTAATAATTTTTTACTTTAAGATTTTTACTGGACTTTCTTAAGAAAAAGAACTGCGTGGCGACCTGTTTGATGCCATGAGCTAAACTGTTGTGCGTTGTTAGTCCTTTCTACGGAAGTCCTTTCCCAAGAAACAAATACATTTCCCTAGTTGCGTGTGTTTTCTGTTAATCTGACCACATGACAACCAATCAAATTCTATTACTTATAACACTTTTCTATATTTCACTACATTATGCCGAACTACGAAGATAACAATTTATAAATATTTATTTTAGAGCTATTATGTACTTTTCACGCATGCTATTACCTTAGTAGCAAACTTGCTAACATACTAGAGGATCAAGTAACATCGGTGTTTATAATATCGATGTAAGTACTTCAACATATATATTTTAAATACGTAGTATTTATACTTGGTATTAATCTTAGTATTATTTTATATTTATATATTTAGTAGTAGTTAGTTTAGTATTTGTCAAAGGATAATCTGTTATAATAAATTATGTTATGCTTATTAGTGCCATTCGTTGATTTTTTCGCTTATTATTTATTAATTAGTTATGTTAATATTTATTTAAAGAGCTTTTATCATTCTCTTTCGTTTCCAAACTATAGTGTGCTTAAAACGCGTGTGTTAGTTTCTAACAAGTTTTTCGCACGAAGAATCATATTCCAACATAAGGGTTTAGGTGTGTGGGTAAATCTTAAATTGCTCAAAGCGCTTAAATTATCACATTACGCAAGATTGCTGCGTATTTTTGATAAATTAAGATACACGCTACAAGTCACTTCCTCCTCATTCTCTGTCTGATAGGCGATGTTGAAATTGTCCTGACAGCAGCTTTGATCTCCCATGCTATTACCCTGCGAACCGCATTAAGTTGTGTACCGTTACATAAGACACCTAGCAGGTATTTAGCTATCCGCATAGATGTTCCACTGTTCAGCCTGTATAGAGAATAAATAAAAGGAACGAACACGGCGAAGGTTATTTTGAGCAATTCATATCATTCAAGTCGCGACTTAATTATTTTTGACGTCTCCTCAAACACAAGGTATTTCTGTGCATATTTTTTTGTAATGAATATTCATGATACAATAATTCTCAGTAATATGTAATAAGCTGGAGCGTTTCTCTCGGATCTGTAATGTTTTACGTTATATCTATTTCCGTTTTTGTAATTGGGGCTACTTAAATTCATGTCAATGCATGCATAAGTTGAAGCAACACCATGTAGGGGGCATTTTTTAGGTCAATTATAATAATAATAATCGTTTTTATTATAACCCAAAATTATATATAGTTTGTATAATGAATCTTTGCGTGTGCGTCACAACAACTGTATGAATCAATCAGTTCAAGGTCATTAATTTCAGTGACGGCGGGAGTAAAATGAAAATGTGTTTTTATTTTCACTCATCACCGGACAACCAATTAAAAATTAGAAAAAATGTTGGCTTCGTAAATACTCATGAAGTGACCATTTACTTTGTAAAATAATAATAGTTATTATTATTTACCGCTCATCATGATTATACAATTAAGATCAGAAATCTATTTTCATAAAATAATTTACCATAGCCTGCAATATTTTTGTATATATGATGTTGGCAACACGTTTCTTACTAAACAACTGTGATTTGACACTCGAGTGAGGTTATAATTATCTTGAAAGTTGAAAATATAGGCGATTTCAGCCTTCCCGTAGCCCGCAGCCGTCTAGCTGTAAAAATATATACTTTGAACCCGGTATAAAAACTAGTGAGCAAGACACAAGACATGAGTGAAATTACTTTACGAAAAAGCATCAGCAACACGCTGCAAAAAAGTTTTCAATAAGTATTGATAAGTATATTATTCTAGTTTTCCTCGTTTACCTCTTGAACTCCATTAACAGAAACTAAAGGGCCCATGTTCTCTTTTTCAGCGGCGAAATATTTAAGTAAATTGGCAACAAGTCCCCTTGCTTGCGAATTTAACCTTTTTTTTTTTTTTAGGTTTAGGTAATTTAAATTTTTAGGTTATAGTTCTTAAGAGAACTGATTTTATTTTCACTCTTACTTGTAAGTCTCTGCGAAAAAGAACAATAAAAGGAAACAATTATATCCGCGATATACACTTTATAACTTGTCTAATAGCACCACAAATAAATCAAAAAAAGAGAACGAAAAAAGCAAAAATACGACAACACTATACCCCAAAACAAGATGTTTCGTGAACGCTACTGAATTAAACTGTCAGAGTAACATTGACAAGCGCTACGACTACTATTCATATAGACGTCTCTTTTTAATTCCGTTTCAATTTATTCGATCGTATCGATCGCGTGTCTTAGCGGCTCGATGACATACGTAACCACATAGCTTGCCTATATAATGCGTTTAGCAATCTCACGTATGTCCTAACTAATTTCATACACACGCAAAGATTCATTATACAAACTATAACAAGGTATTATAAGTACATACATTAACATCGTCATAAATTGGGATATAAAGAGCAGAGTTCAGAGAATTTTAGAATGATCTCTGCTATTCATTCAACTGGATAGAGATAATCCATACAACTAAATAAATTTGAAGTGTCTCTTATTTATAGCACGATTATATTTATAGCACGAATTCCCATGATGTCGTCGAATTTTCCCTTTAAATTCAAAATACTGCAATTTACTATCAATGTTAGCTTTGCTGTGGCAATCCATAAGGGCAAACGTTGAGCAAAGCTGGCATAGATTTAACTAAATGTTGCTTTACACATGGGCAGCTATACGTGGCATATTCACGTACGAGGGATGCCACTAGCGTTGGTGTATAGCTCTTTAGCCCAAGAAAATCGTACAGCAAACATTGTATATAAAGAGATTTTTCAATGAGGTTAATACGAAAAGCCAAAAAAAAAAACAAAAAGCAAAAAAAATAAATAAAGAAATTAAAACACAAAAACACAACAAAAAATAAAAAACATAAAAAAGACATAAAAGGAGCAAAAAACAGATAAATAAAAAAAAATAAAAAACACGAAACATCGACTTGCAAAGAAGAATAATGAGATTAAACTTATCATGGATATTTCTTTACGAGGAATGCAGAATTGTTGTTTTCGAACTTTTCGTAAATTCTGCGAACTGAACAAAATTTTTTGTTAAATTCGCGCACGAAGTCGCGGAGAGAAGGTAGTTTAGTTTATACATATGTGTTATATTAAAAAATTAGTTAATTTAGTTATTTTAATTATTTTAGATACAGCAACAACCTATATGATAAAATTCAACTCGAATAAAATTAAACGCGATTTAACTTAATTTAACGCGAAAGTATAACTTAATTTAAAATTTAACACGAAAAGCATTTTTTTATACCGTAACTTAAAATGTTCGTATGACAGTATCTTGAGGTCATCATGAAAGGAACTGTAAAGAAAAGCTGTGCGATATGAGAACCCAGAGCGACATTTGGTAGTTTTATGCTTTGGAATTGTAAGCGTTGATTTGTGTCTTATGTTATGCACATCTGTTCTGTAGGTAATTTTATTGTACAACAGGTGACTTAGGTAATAGCATTTTGTGAAAAAAGCAACAGCTGTGGAAAATGTTTCTAGTATTAATATTAAGCCAACCAGTTTCCCTCAGACTCGGTTATACCGATTTGTATTTTCTAGTTTCACAAATTAGTCGTAACACAACTAGTTTATAATCGTTGTAATATCTGAGCATCGAGTTGGCGTAGGAAAGAGTAATTTACAATTGAGGCATAACTTATATGAGACAACACAATAGCAGCAATAATTACAGAACTTTTTTGTTTTTTTTTTGTTAACATATCCTTACTTGCATAAATCAGTTTTAGATAAGCAAAATATTTCGTAAAAACACATTAACAGAATACAATAACCATGTGTTCTGTAAATTTTAAATTTTAGTCTAAATATAGCCCAAATTTTTTTGATATGCTTACCTCAAGGTGGTCCTTTCTTATGTTAATTTTAACCACTTCCATACACCTTTCTCTTATTTATTTCCTACCAAATATCATTACTTGGGATTTTGAACCATTTGTAGACAAACAAAAATCATTTGATATCTCAATGAGATACGGTATATCGCGATTAATACGGTTACAAGCATTTTCAATGTCGTCTTCTTTAAATAAATAATACAGCTGAGTACCATCAGCATAAAAATATGACTTGCAACTTCATTTTGAAACTCAGCTGTGTATAAAACACTCATGAGAGGGCCCAATATCGATCCATGTGGGACACCTTGGCTTACTTGTTACATATCAAAGTATTTATCACTAAAATTAAGTTGTTAATATTCATTAACTCAATTGATTTTGCACAAAATCCAATGTAATGTAAAATGGCCAGCCGTTGATTCGTTGCCGGCCGTTGATCTATTCGATCAAATGCTTTACTATAATATAGTAATACTAACATAGTAATGTCAGTATTGTCTGATGGCCGAACAATATCATCTACTGCGACAAGCTCATTGCGAAAGCCAGACTATATAAATATATAATGTTTACATAGAAGAAGAAAATTTAAACCAAATAATAGTTTCAGGGTCGGTTGTTTATCGGGATAGCATTCAATATCTATAAAGTTCTCACGTACAGAAAATATAAATTTCGTGCACATAATATGTCATTTCGAAAAATATTTTTTCTTTCGTGGCATGTTAAGATTGGTCAAATGTCAAGAACCATAATGTCGCTGTCCGAACCAAAATGTGGGCTTCCAGATATTTTTTTAAAATTTCTCATGTGCAGGTACGTCTCATTAATGGTGAATATTTTTTGCAGGCTTATCATCTTATCAGAACGGCGCATCGACAGAATGGAACACTCAGCTTGTTTATTCTTTAAATATTCAGCAAGAGAAATCTCAAATGCCTTGTATGCTCGTATATTATACACTTTTAATTTTAGGACCTACTTCATAATTTGGTTTTAATGTTAACAAGCGATATGAGAAACATTTAGTATACATTCTCCCACAATGCGAATATTTTTTTAGAAATAGGTAATGTTTCTATTTTTAATGGTAGGACACATTTATAGATGCATAATATGTCTCCAAAAAGTAAAAATCCATGTTAGATCTTATTAAACAATAAATCAGCTCCCATAATGTATGAAATAATTACATGGGAACATTAATATTCAATTTAATGTCGTCGTTAAAATGTTCACAGGTTCAACGTTACTATCATAAATTATTTTAAGGCATCCCGGTTATATTCCAAATATGTCGAAACGATTAAAACCGAGGAAATATGTAATAAATAAGACTTGGTTGCGGTTGACCACACTAAGTACCCATTGAATACCACATACGCTGTCAATGGTCAATGGGATAAAACTATCAAAGCCATAAAGGAAGGACCCCGCGGTTGTAAAGAAGCACAGATTACGCACATACAAAGTCAGTGGTTGAATCAGGACTGTACAAAAATTATTTATATATCGTCCCGCTGCATTTTTATGTTTGACATAAATAACAACGATATAACTTTATATCATCGTTACGATTTCTTATTCGTTATAGAGCTAGTTGCTAACTTGAAGATATTATCACCATATTTCGTATGGAGTATATTTATATAGGAGTTTTACTTCATAAAGGAGTTTTGTCTTTAACGTATATGTTTGAAATATTATATTCACACTGTGTATAATGAAGGCGGCACTATTGCTAATTTTCTTATTATAAGAACTACAAATTCTTAATGAATTAATGTAGTTTCTTAGGCTGATTCTTCGACCATTAATAGACTAGACAAGTAATGTGGAAAATTTAGAGGCACAAGCATCTACTGGAATGTTTATTTACATCATGTGACAGCATACCTTCAATGTTATTGGTCAGTCAATTTAACCTTATGTCATGTTGTCAGTTTAGAAAATTTTCACAAGGTACACATTTCCTCTAAGAAATGAACTGGATTTTATGCTATCCACATTGGTCATTCGATTTTTATGTTTAATAACAGGCACTGATATTAATTTGTGCTAAATCTCAGCTGCAAAAGTAAGATTAATTTTTGTTTTCATTACCCAAATAGTTGTCTTGTTACGTGCATTTAATTTGAGACCTGGCAACGTTGCGTGCGTTTTGAAGTAGCTATATCCTTATATTTGCTTTTTAGTAGTTTAATATCCCCTGATAATAATGGTGAAAAAATGCGGGGCTTGCAAAAAGCCGTTTTAAAAGGGATCTCAACGTTCATTTCGGCGAAATCAAGGTACCTACGCTTTTTTTACTAATTTGTGTTCCGTCTTTTTTCCACTCTAATATCCTTTTCTAGATGCTTGGACCAAGCATTCACATACATTTGAATAGGACATTATTCCTCCTCTACTTTCCTTCTATCTTTTTTATGACCGTTTATATCTGGCGTGATATCGAAAAAAAAATTTATTAATGGATTGGCTATCTAACATAACCGTTCGATAGAGAGTCAAATTATAAACAATACTTATCGTTGAAGACATCATTAAATTAATATTAGCGGAGATATTTACATTTCACTGATATCTTCCATTACTTATCGCAGGCGGCCATGTACCGCATTTAATGGTCTTACATCTAGTAAGCCTTATTAACAGGCGCTATATGAAAAAGAAAACTAATAAATGTAGTGGTCACTAATGACATTAGTATGGCTATTTATTATATTTAATTTAAAAATAATAAAACTCGTATTTCGTTTAAGTATTGTTTAAATAAGAAAATAATGTTTAAATAGAATAAACAAAATTTTTATTACATCGTTTTTATTTAGAGAAATATGAAAAAATTATATTTTATATAATATTGGGTTAGTCTTCGACACACTAATTTCGAATCATTTCTTGGCAAATGCCACGGATTTTTTCCCATTATAAAGGACATATTTTTTTATGTTTTCCTTGTTTTTAATACACATTTTCCTTTGAAAATATATTTCCGGCAAGATCATGTTCTAGTAGGCTGTAACATTTTTTTTGGAGAAAATTTCCATTAGTCCATATCGTTCAGCTTTCTCGTGTTTGAATTTGCAGAACGGTAACTTTTTCCAGGCAAATCCATTTGGCTTTGGAAACTTGCAACTCGTTAGTAATAAGAGATTTTCTGCTGCACTTTTAAAAAATATCACTTAAAAAAACTTTTCGGGTTCCATAAGTGTCACCATGATTAGATTTTTTGGAGATCCTGGCAAACGGTTTACGTGTAGATCTTAACTTAAATAATCCATGTCGGTTTTGGATCCGCTATATAGAAATTAATTGATATGTTCAGTTCAATAATTTTCTTATATCCCCGTTTCTCTGAATAAGGTGACTCATAATTTGTCTCTTCCTTTACTAGAGGTGCAATTATTCTCTTCGTTATGGCATGGTATTTCAATGTAGGTAATGACAAGTAGTTTCATATTCTATATTTTCTATATATATATATATATATATATATATATATATATATATATATATATATATATATATATATATATATATATATATATATATATATATATAAGCTTTTAAGTTCTTTGCTATTTTCTATATATATATATATATATATATATATATATATATATATATATATATATATATATATATATATATATATATATATATATATATATATATATATATATATATATAAGCTTTTAAGTTCTTTGCTATTCATATTTATCACCATTCTCATGTATAGTTACATTTTTATGTGACATAAACATAATGTCAAAAATTATTAATTATTAGTTTTTTTTTCTATGAATGTGAGTTCCGCCAAAACTAATGTCACATAAAAATGTCACTATATATGAGAATGGTGAGTATTAACGATAAATTCAAGTATAAATGACCAATTAAACAAATCGTACATCATTCCTCAGATGATCCTCAATAAAGGTGAAAGAACTTGTACAACTTCTAAATAATTCTTTTCCTAATATATGTTAGAGAAATATTGGGTTAGTAGCAATAAGTAATAAAGAAAATTATATAAAAACACTTACCACTTATATATTTGGATATATACAGAAACAAATCGTTGTTAAGTTGCACAAGTTCTTTCGCTTTCATTGAAGCTCTCCTCTCCATGATGTACGATTTATTTAATCGAAGTCATTTACACTTTAATTTCTTATTAATACGAATAATGATGGACAATTTTTATGTCAAAAATAATGACATATATTTGAAATACATTTCGTGTCTTTCAAACTGGAAAATTTAGTATGGTCATGTTTACTTTTTTGGCGCAACTTGGACTTTCAGACGTTCGGAATGCCTTGATAGTGATTTTGTGTGCAGCCATGCGTTCACCATGTGTGGCCCTGATTCGTAAAAGACAAAGCCAATACCATTCTGCACGAATGGCCGGACAATCAGTTCGAGGAAATTATCAACTATCGACAGTGTCATTTATACCATCTTGCGTGCATGTTGCGTTTATATTGATTGCTTTTACATTTTATTCTTCAGTGATTTATTCTGCAGATGATAATATCATTTATGAGTATGCTACCACTAATATATATTTGATATATTAATAATGCAATTGCAGAACGTTATTAGTGACGTATCTACGTAGTAGGTACACAAATTATCGCAATATATTACTGAATTAACTCTAATTTCATAGAGATGGCGACCAGTTTAATTAGGGAATATATCAATACATTATATAAATAAAATTGGAGTGTCTGTTTGTAATGTCAAAATAATAGTTTTTTACTAAATGCATGTGATCTACGATACATGCATGTATGTATATACGATGTACGTATAAACGATACTTTTAACAAAAAAACAGTTTTTAAATTTTTTGTACGTCTGTCTGTCTGTTTGTTCTGTTGAAACGGCTGTTATAAGGAGTAACTTAGGCTACTTTTATTTTAGAAAAAGAATTAGGGTTTCGCGCAAAAAAAAATAAAATATATGAAATTGGGAACAACATACGATCTCCGAAACCGCTGGACCTATTCGCCTTAAATTCGCGCGGACGAAGTCGCTAGTTTACAATAAATTTATTAAAATTACGTATGTACCTAGTTTTCTCATAAATATAGCATGTTACGATATTGCATGTCGTATTTTAGAAATCCTGATACGAACATACGAACTCTGTTGCTGATGTCCTCTCTTTATGTGCATGCAGAGATACCATTACTTATTCTCAAATTTGTAATCTGCATTGAAAAATGTCAGGTGTACGTGCTGTTACAGACCGACGATTCCTTTTGAGGTAATTGCGGCAGAAGCACCATTAATTACTTTAATATTAACACGTTATGAGGTAGGTGTATAAAAATGAAACTAGTCTTGCTGTAAGCTTCTTATGTAAAGAAGTAGGTATACAGAAGATAATGTACGGTAATGCGTATTGCATGTACGATTAAAATATTAAAGATGAAATTTAATGAGAGATAGATACATATTTCTCATGGAATTAGCTTAATAAATGCATACGATTCTAATTATGATACACTTGAAAGAATCGAAGTTATATTCAAATTAAACGAAGTGCATTTTCGCTTCCAGTTTTATGTGGACATTGTATCTGGACATTGTTTAGATAGTATACCTAGATAATACCACATTAATCAATATATATGTGACATGTGACATTCATCTATTTTGTAGCATCATTATTAGCTGAGAACATTTTGACTTAGAAGTGTCTGGTTGCACATGCAGTAGAATTTAAGTAAATATTATTTAAAGTTATTTGCTATTAATATTTATTATGATTTCCCCGGTGTGGGTGGTGGCCAGAAATTAGATGCACCCGCAAAAGAAAATGGATCATAGTTATACACTATCATAAACTCAACGACCTAACAATTATCAAAGACTTGTTACCCCTTACCTATTATTTCTGAACTTCTCAACCAACCTGGACATTGTCAGTATTTTTCCACATTATATTTCTCTAACTAGCAGTCGATTCCAAAGATTTCAAAGACCGATCTCACTGTCGAAAATATTATGACATTTTGAATACCTTCGGATGCCATTTGGACTCAAAGATGCTCCATCAGTATGTCAAAGAGTTATCACAACTATCCGTAAACATGTATCTCGACTAACAGAAGTTAGTAAAATACTGCAAAAGGCAATTTTAAAGATTCAAATGGCAAATACCTTTCCTGGGAAAGTAGTTGCGCCATTATTGCGGACATATTATAAAAGACCGTATAAAACCAACTAGTTTTAAAGTAGGTAGATTATTTTCGAAATTTTCCTCAACCAAGAAACACAAGAAAGAAAATATTTCCTGGGACTTGCAGGATATGACAGTTTAATATCAAACTTTGCCAAAATTTCCACAATTTTTAACAAAATTACTTCAAAAAGATGCCCATTTATGTTTGACACAGTGCCAAAAAACATTTCATATACCATATACGGGTACAAAATCAATCTCACAATGCCAACCTGAATATATGCACCAATATATATGATACTATCTACTGTAGTTAGTTAAAATAGCTATTTATGTAACCAGTTGGGAAAGACGTTTCCTAACGTCAAAGGGTTTTGGAAAGCGTCACTTTAAGTGTCACTTTTAACGTTGTTAAAATTAGAAAAAAATATATGCCTGTTATTTAATGTTTTTTATACTTCATAAGCCATGATCGTTTGCAATATATGAATAGAGAATATCAACAATGAAAGCTAAACTATGGTAAAATATGTCTGCAGTATATGACGTCTATCCATGACACAAAATACCGCAATTTACAATTATTATAGTTATTATAACGACATGTTATGCCTGGTCTGGTGCATTTACAAAGAGAATGAATATAGCTGGATAAAGAGCTGCAGTATTATATTTCTCTAATTACAACTGGACAATCAATTATAAATTAATGAATTCTCAATTAATTAAACTGTTATAAAAAAAGACATGTCCCAATCTGATAAAACAGACATGAATATTTCGTTCGAGTGGAACTCTGTACAGCGGAATACACAATGTGTATTATGTAAATTAAAGAGAATAATATAGTTTTTATTAGTGCTATAAAATTATTATTAATAGATATGGCCACAAGACTTTGCTTTTACATGTATTAGCATTAAATTATATAAGTTCCTGCAGCCTGATACATGTCTATGCCTAATATAACTTTAATACGGACATATCTATTCTATAATCAATCTGTAACTTACTAATACATTAATTATTGATAAATAAATTAATAGCGTATTAGCCTACTTAATAATTTGACGTGTATACAAATCTAATCTTCATGTCATATTCTATTAGCCCAAGCAAATAAATATATACCGAAGAGATTTTATCCAATTCTTCAGAAACAGTACTTAAAAAAAATTGTATTCTGCAAGTACCTGAAAGAGATAGGAACGTAGACACAGTAAGTTTGTTTTATTTTTGACAAATTGGCTATATTAGACATTATTTACCCCCAATGACCTTTTTCCGAAATAATATTTTACTGGTTTTTAAGCGTCAAAAGTATTGCAACAAACATATTTTATTGTATTTGTGTAGTGGTTTTGGGAGCAAATCCTAGCTTGCAATGTAGAATTTGTTGACGCCCATTCATACAAATATTTCTGGAAATGGGCAAAGGAATTGCCGTGCCCAAAGATTTAAAATCACCAGTTCTAAGAACTTTTCAAGGTGGAGAAAAATAAACTGATTTTGTTCGAATATTTTTGTTAATTCCTAGTACAGTTTCACGGATAATCTCATATTTTAATGAAAGACATATTTTAGATAGTATTCCCACGTCAGGTAGGCCAAGAAAAACAAATGTTCGCGCAGATAGGTTGATATAACGCATTTCTGACGATCCGTGGAAGTCAGGTCATCAGATTATAGCCTTACCAGTCGCATATCATAAATGTGTATTCCTTATTATTCATCTATGTGCTTATTTCTCTATGTAATGAATTGCTACAAATCCAAGATTTTTTTTCGCAAAACAAATATGAATAACAAAGAACTTAAAAGCTAAAATATATTTACACTTAAATAAATAAAACTTAAATATATTTCAGCGTGAAAATAGGATTTTTTTCGAATTTTCGAAATAACAATAAATATTAATCCAACAAATGTTTTTAGTTTGGACTAAATTCAAAACAAATCGCTACGGTTAGCCACCGGGATTAGGTTAAACACTAAAACATCAATAACAAAATTACACCAAATAACTAGCATGCCCACACTCGATAACTACATTGAACAACGAATCATACCTGCATTTATAGAAAGACTCACAACACACAGCAACCCAACCATTCAAGCATCCCTTATTCCAAAATTCAGATACCCACCCAAATATCCCTCCCTTAAATACATCTACACCCCAGAGCGTCCAATCCCCTATTAACTTTAGCCGAAAAACAAAAAAAAACAAAAAAAAAAAAATAATAATACAAAAAAAATAAAAACAAAAAAAAAATAAAATTAAAAGCATGAAAATAGTTTAAAAAATAACACTGCAACCAAAATTAAAAATATAATAAAAACAAAATAAAACAACAATATAACAGAAAACTAAAGAACAGAACATAAAGAGCCAACAAAAAACAGTAATAATAAAATATCAAACATAAAAGATGCCACACACTAACTTAGAATAAGAACAATGTACCAACGCTTAAATAGCCCGCTTATATTTTTGTAAACTAACATAGTAATAAGTAGAATAGAACCCGCAGATATCCTCCAAAATATTCCACCCACCATAGCTACCAACAAACATCAAAATGGCAAGTCTAGAACACGTTAAAATTTACAACAGATACAATACGGACAAAGTATTCGGTGAAATAGAGTCCAATGCAAAGCAGAAACTCTCGCAATGACTAAGCAAGCAATTTCTGTATCACTCCCTCTTTAAATGCTTCAGAATTCTATTGTATATTATATGTAATTCAATATTTTCTACAAGATTTTATGCATTTTAAAGTTTAACATCTTCTGGATAACTGTATGCCTAATGCTTTTATATATAATAAGTTCAAATAGAACAAATATAAATAGTAGACTAGGTTTGTGTTTTCTATGAATGTCAGTTGGTTTTTAAATCTAAAATCGAATGCCCCTGTCTCATTGTTTGGCACCGTGGATATGTAAGGTATAATTCCCTTGAATATGTATATACAGCTAAAATCTCCTAAATTCCCCTTACGGAACCGAATTTATCCTCCAGTAGCAACACGTTAATCTCATCCTCTTGGAAGGTTCTCGATACTCACCCTTCTTGGTCTTAGAAAGATCCAGTCACTAATATTCTTGATCAAGTTAATACAGAATACATACAACAGTCTTGAAATACCGTGAATTTTCTATTTTCAATTTTCTGGAAAAGGATATAGGTATGATATATATAGAAAATGTTTATATTTTAACATTTATGTATGTATATATTTCGTGAATATTATATCCACTCTGTATAATATTCTATTTTGATAATTAACTTTGTATTTTTAATACCATTATTTACGTTTTTTTCTATTCTATTTCTTATCAATTCTTATTACTATAAATAATTCTTTCATTCTATATGTTTCCCCTTCGGTAATAATTGGCCTTTAGGCTGTTAGAGGATGTGTCAATAAACGAATAAATATACGGAATTACTGATTCCATAATCGTAATACATAATTTGCCATAGCATTTTTCATAAAATTAAATTTTATTGTTCTGCTGCCATGCTCATCTGGTGGAAGTTATGTATAAACGTCAATTTCACAGAAAGTTATTCTTGGAATGAGAAAATTATATTGTGAGGCTCTCGTTCTCAGATTATTTGCACAGATTGCGGTGACACGCATATCGAAAGACACGATAATAATCTTCATTTGAGAAAAAATATAGCACTGAAATGTAAGTGTAATAAGAACTGGTACTGTTATTACCAGTCAAGTTAACTCTTTGCTCGTAACTCCTCTAGACTAATCCACTTACACTTGCTACATTTTCTTTGTAAGTTTATTTACATTATCGAATCAATCATTAAATGTGCTATGTGATGCAAACTCATTGTGTCTATATTAATTATACTCAAAAGTTATTGCCTGCTCAAATTATTTTCGTATTACAAGAAAAATAATTACAAGAACTTCCGAATTAGACCTCCTCTTGACACTACTACTCCAACTGATTTGTATAGTATTCTGAAGTTTTCTGAAAATATGTTTCATAGTTTTTAAATATTCAATGATAATGTAAAATATTGCAGCGTTTTCGGTATCGATACTTACGAATCAATTTCTCGGAAACTAACCAATGGCCTTCAAAGTTTAAAACCGATATGGGAAAGTTACATATAGCTGAAAAGTTCTATCTAAAATACGATATCATAATAGGTATAATAATTATAATAGTTGCAATGACCATTTTCATAACGCCTACTAAGAGTTTCAAAGGTTCTTCGCAAAGTACTGTATTTGTCTATAAAAGCACCAATTGTGGTGCCAATGTACCTTAGGGTATACTAATAAATGTTAGACCTGGAGCCCTGTGGAATTTCCGTTTCAGAATGGCCGACAAATATTTTCGACTTTTCAGAGCACCAAGACTACTGAAAAAAACATAAAAAGTGGGAGGGTTTGTACTGCAATGTCTTGTGCAGCCAGCTCAATTAGATCCCCCTTCGAACTATGACTCCATGGCCTGCCCACCACTAGTGTCAACACCTTCGATCAAAATGCTGGTAAGATGTTTCTACCTTACCTTCATAAGCATCAGGATAATGTCCCAAGGTTAGATGTTGTTTGGGACACCTATATTCCAGACGGAATAAACTAGCCTACCCGATAAAAAAGAGTCGAGGGGAATCGAAAGTATCTGCAATACCAAACTGCCCCGAAAATGGATGGAATTTCTCCGTGTCTTAATGAACAACAAGGAATTGTTCAACTTTTTTACATTCAAGGTTGTAGAGTTGAACTGACCACCAGGCAAAGACGTATATTTTAAGGCAAAGATATTTATTTCATGAAAAGGCTTGTGTTCCATGAGCTCCATTTACTACAGCAATGGGCAAAGAGTATCACTGTGCATCCTG
This sequence comes from Tetropium fuscum, assembly GCA_964058915.1. Taxonomy (NCBI): domain Eukaryota; kingdom Metazoa; phylum Arthropoda; class Insecta; order Coleoptera; family Cerambycidae; genus Tetropium; species Tetropium fuscum. The sequence goes on along the minus strand of CAXKVY010002806.1, from coordinate 2,522 downwards.
TAGACATATATGTGATTTTCATCCTTGCCGGCACATTCTACGATCTAATAGTGACTGCCGATATCTGGGTGGCCTTTAGCATGGGAAGCATTACCAGTTTCACTACATCAACGCCATCTGTGCAAGCCTGTATTTCTACCTACCTGTAACACTACCTGTATTTTACTCATTCTCTGGTTGCGGCACAACCTCCGCCTTCAAAGAAAATTTGAAGAATGATGACATTAATTGTGTATTTGGCCACTCATGCATTTCAACTGCTGATAGCCGCCTCTGAACACATCAAGAAGCTGGAATGACTTACTGTTGTTTTATGGGATAAAACCACTACTTTCATCAGTATCAACCAGACAAAAATAGGACCTCTTCTGTCGCAAAATTCTTCGTCGAAAACAAGAGAATCAAACTTGCACTAACTGAGGATGGGCTTCAACATATCCGAATGGCAGTTATTTATCAATCAGGTATTTGAACGACCAACACAAAAACACAGTAAGTGATTCCTTCTTCACAGTAGCCTGGAATATGGTTTCAGAGTCATGGGTAATAGATTGGATGAGTTAGTTTTTCCGATCATGCAGGAAATTGAATAAATATTCTAAATAAATGCAGAGGATACTGCAAAAAAATGCAAACGTGGAAAAGCCAATCTGGACTGCTCACCAATTAGCAAGTGTAATTTATAATCTGTTGCATACTGAATTCCATTGAATGAATAACTATATATTCTTATTGGGAGCTCTTGTTAGTGTTACAGTTGGACACATATAAGTGTGATAAATGATATAGATATATTTTATTATACTTTATATAAGATGTAGACTAACCTAAGACAGGTGTGGTTCAGTATACTTAGTTGCCTTAAAGCTGTAATCCATAATTAAAAGTAATAAAAGTGATATTTTGTCGTAGTTATTGGCCATTTTAAATTTTGGCTAACATTTTTTGGTGTACCCTAAGGTACCTTCATACCCAATTTCGTGCTTTAATCCTCCCAGTGTAGCGGTAATCTGGAAACATAGATCTAAGACACCTCGCTAAAACTGATAATATGATTTATTACTTCTTTAATCAGTCATTCAAAAGTCATTTCAAAGTCTCCACTTTTCAAAGAATTACCTGTTAAATGCCGGTAGGTGGAACATATTGCAATATTTTTCGTAAATTTAATTAAACCTTCGTTTAATTAAATTTCCTTTCATATTATGACATTTATGGGAGACCACCTGTAATTAAATTAAAGCAGGCGATCTTGATCTTGACTTAAGTAACGCCAGTGTTCTCTATATAGCAACGTGTATTTTTTTGCGATTTTGTTACACATAGAAAAACATTTTATTCACTTGACATATTTAGAAAGTGGTTCATAAGCGAATGGTACTGTTTTTAAGCTGTATTTTTTCTTTTCTGATGAAAAAAGCAGCACCTGTTTGTTACCCATTCATTTGTCACTAAGTAGATTGGTCTACATTAATGATACTAGATTGATATGTTCAGTTTACAAGCTATTTTTGCGAGATTAAAGTTTCAGTCGTAATTACCGACATCAAAGATAATTATCTTAGCCGACGTGGAGTTTTTGCCTAATAATATTAAAGGAAGAGTAATTCTTCCGTAAATAACTTCTGTCGATGTCTGTGTATGGTTAAGTTTAGTACTCGGTTTCGAAATGCAAAGTGAACCGGTGAACATTCCTCATTCATAAAGCATAAATTAGAATGACGTTTGGACTTATGAGGCATAGACAAAATTACTGATTAAATGCAGTGGGAAAAATAAATCGACAATATATATATATATATATATATATATATATATATATATATATATATATATATATATATATATATATATATATATATATATATATATATATATATATATATATATATATATATATATATATATATATATATATATATATATATATATATATATATTTATTTTGTGAAAAGTAATCTTGGGTTTGTAGCATTTCATTACATAGAAATAAGTAATAAATAAATGAAATAAATCGTATACTGCTCTGAAGATCCTCAAGAAAGGTGAAAGAACTTGTACAACTTCTAAGTGGTTCGTTTTCATATGCATAGTGATTCATTTCCGTATGTGTGTCCAGATATAGTACAGGTAAGTGTGTTTTCTTTCTTATTCGTCTAGTTGCTTATTTCTATGTAATGAAATGCTACAAACCCAAGATTACTTTTCACAAAATAAATATGAATAGCAAAGAATTTCAAAGCTAATATATATATATATATATATATATATATATATATATATATATATATATATATATATATATATATATATATATAATATATATATATATATATATATATATATATATATATATATATATATATATATATATATATATATATATACTGGATAGGGCTGAAACACCTTTGATGTAACTATAACACTCGGAGTAGTTTCCACAAACACCAAAAACATTTTCACTTCGCTCGACGCGCGTTTCGCCAACCAAGTTGGCATCATCCGGAGACGATTCAAACTGG
>CAXKVY010002805.1:0-21402 GCA_964058915.1 Tetropium fuscum | reverse complement strand
TTTGTAGGTAAAGATGAGGTCTGAACAAATAATGCTATTGTATGAACAAATATTGCTAAAAATACAAATAATGCTATTGTCATAAAGATAACTTTTCAACGTTGCATATCTCAGAGTTCTCGAACTCTTTAAGACTTTAATTTATTGGTATGAAAATGGTACATCTAAACACACTACATACATGTACTATGTATAATTTTACTGCCAAGTTAACTAGTAAACAAAAAGAACTGTTATTATTAATTTTAATTTGAATTTGAATTTAATTTTCTATTTGCTTATTTCTCTATGTAATGAAATGGTACAAACCCAAGATTACTTTTCACAAAACAAATATGAATAGCAACGAACTTCAAAGCTAATATATATATATATATATATATATATATATATAGATATATATATATATATATATATATATATATATATATATATATATATATATATATAAGCATATAAGCATATAAGCATATATATATAAGCAAATAAGCAAATAGACGAATATTAAGGAATATACACTTACTAGTCCTATATCTGGACATATACACGGAAACGAACCTCTTAGAAGTTGTACAAGTTCTTTCACCTTCATTGAGGATCTTCAGAGTGGTGTACGACCGGTTTCATTGATCATTTATGCTTGCATTTAAAATAGTAATACTCCAACAAGTGCAGTGACGTTTTATGACATCAGTTTTTGACGGAACTCAAATTCTTAGAATACTCAAACCTAGTCTACTATTTATATTTGTTCAATTTGAACATATTATATATAAAAACATTAGGCATACAGTTATCCAGAAGATTTTTAAAATCCATAAAATCTTGTAGAACCTATTGAAAACAACTACTTTCTTAGCTATGTGCTAGAGATTATAGAATTACATATACAATAGAATTCTGAAGCATTCAAAGAGGGAGTGATACAGAAATTGCTTGCTTAGTCAAAACTAAAATCATTTGTTTTTCTTATGTATTAATTGTTTTTAGTGATTTAGTGGTTAAACCACCATCATGAATACACTTCATTATGGTGGTATAACCGATATTGACAGTGACGTCACTATTTCAAAGCTCGTTAAAATGCATGTTTTTGAACCAGCAAGCAACTGACCATCAACTGACAACTGTCAGTTTAATATTAGGCTATTCAACTACCTGTCAAAATTAAAAATTAATATGGCGCGGAGGGCAAGCAGTTATGTTTACATTGAGAATGCATTTAAAGCAGCATTCCTTTGCCCTCGACGTCATATTGAATTCCGATTTTGTCACATGATTTGGATTGCCTAATTAGAGTAAACAAACATTAAAAATAACCTGAAAAGAATAACCCGTGGGCCGTGTTGTGTTACGTCAATATTTAATATTAATTCTGAAATTAATTATAAAAGGAAGATTCATTTTTACTGTATATTAATATTTGGTTTTTACTATTTTAGTAAATCTATAATGAAAACGACAGACAGTACAGCAAATTAGTATTTTTTATGTTTTACGGTTTACATGTCAAAAGGTAAAATTTAAGTTTCTCACTCTGAAAATAGATTTCTAACCATGGGCGCCGCCAGAATCAAAATCAGGGAGGGGGGGGGCAGCAAGGGGGATAGAAAAAGTTTCGGACAGTTTCGGCAGTTTACCCTCAACTACCGGTGAAAGGAAAAAAAAAGCGCCTAAGGCGAAAATTTTGAAATTTTTCAAGGTCACGCGGTTTCCTGGCACTTCAGAATTTTATTGAAAAATTGATTTATACAAGAATACAGACTTCCACAAGAAAAATTTTTGAAATTGAATATACTTACCTTTTTAAAATAATAATAATCTCGATAATAATATAATTTTTTTTAAACACGATTTACGATGGAAAAAGGTGGTGTAGATATAGCTACCTAACGAAAAATACATCTGAAAAATTATGTAAATTGATGCACACTCATGATGGATCAAATTTGAAATATTATTTTATTTATATTAAGTCTATTTATGTTAAGTTAAGTTTATATTAACTTTTATTCGCATAATTTTTTTGTTAAGCGTAATACCTAATAAGCATAATAACCATAATGTGATTACCTCGGTGATTACTAATCTACAATTGATTTTTTTTGACAAGTAATATTAAAATTTAATTTCACCAAATCCAGGGGAGGCAGCTGCCCCCCCCCCCTTGCCGGCGCCCGTGGTTCCAACTGCTGATTTGAGACAGATTTAAACCACAAGAAAATAGTTAAAGCGCTTTCGTGAGTGACATCATTGCTTTAACATGAAAATATAGCGGTTGAAACCAACTCGCAGCGTATTAAAATCGTTGCTTCCAGAAAATATTTCCCATATCTAAAGGGATGAACAGGTGAATGGGTATAACAGGTTTATTGTAAGTCTTTGTTCAATATATCTACTCCGTGTTCTATCTTTCTTTATCAGATTATATTGATAATATATCTATTATCTATATGTATTATCTATAGGTAATTCAGTATGCATTGGGTCAATCTTGATGAAGCGGTAGTTAAAAGCGTTACGAATAGAATGGATGCTAGAATAGGGACCCAAAATGGCAATAGACGTTACGGGTACCCAGAGAAGTAATCTTTCTGCTCGTGAGTGCAAACGAAGTGCACGGGCAGGAAGCAGTCAGAACTCCCCATTCGTGTCGAAGTAGGGATGAATGCGGTACCCGGTGTTCCTTTTCTCGTTTCAATAAGTGAACTTGCTTCTTCTCGAGGGTTTAACGGGTCATAACTACACTCTTCTTAGTGGTATTCACTTTGGCTTAACAGGGCGGTGGTCAGCTTGTAGTAGTAGATGTAGTAGTAGATGTAGTAGTAGCCAAATGGAGATGTTTACTTACTGAAAAATTTTACGTTGGAGAGCTGCTTTTAAATACTGGTTTTTGCCGGCTTTTCCCTTCCTACATAATTCTTCTTCCTATGAGTTAGGTTTCTCGTATGCGCTACTCTGGCAACCATGTGATTTCTAGCATACCTGAGTCGTTCTATGAGGTTTTTCTGGTATTGGAAAATTATGTATAAAATTATGAGTTGTTTATCACTTGACTATAACCAACAACATAGAGGTGTTGTTGCTATAACGAGAACTGAATGTACAATTTAATATTAATGCACAGCTAAAAGGAAATTGATTTTTCCTGCCTATCTTAACTGATAAAATTATACTATACGAATACGGGAGTACACTTATAAATTATGAGGCACAAGATAAGTACATATTTATAGAAAACCGTCCATTTTTCTCGTATAATAATGTCGCTTGGTATTTATGTATATAAAAGACAATATCCGCATACTTTTATCCCGCGAGTATTTCGAACCCATAAAATAAAACGTTCATCGTGCCGTAAGCCGTAATACAATGCGAAAATCAAACATAATGTCTATATCCACTCCAGATAAAGCCTTATCATTGAGAATGATTAGAGTTAGCGCGGAGAAGGGAATAAATAATCCACATTTAGATGAAGCGGTCGTTAGCTTGTCCCGGAAGTGCCTTCTGTCTCGGCTCTTCAACGGGGATAAACAGATCGGGACTTTTCTTATACTGGTAGATACAAATTCCCCGCCCGCAAAGGCCGGATAATTATGATTTATTTCCATACTGCGGAGGCATTTTCGGCGATAAATCAATTCGAGGTGCTGAACGAATTGAAGTTGATGTTTGTAGTCCATTTTCAGGGCGAGATTACTTTTGAAAATGACAATTTTATAAATCATACAATTTTCCAAATCTCTTGGCTAAGCAATGCAAATGAAATATTATGGCGATGCACGTCGTGAATCGCTAGATTTAACAAGCTCCAAACTGAATGCATTCATAGCTGGTGCAGTGAATGCTCCCTCATTACAGCCCCATTCGGCGATCAGCAACTGTTTTGTGAGCAGCTTTCGGGGCGGTGCACGTCGTAATGGCCATGGAAATTTAATAGCGGCACAATTCTGCAATCCGTACTTACTATAAAAACAGACGGGCTGATGATCATTTTATGCCGCCAGGGACGTGCGACAGGGTTAGCTTTAAATGTGCAAAAAAGTACACAGTTTGTATACCAATAGTCGACAGAATAAGCCACTATCATTATCAGGACCATAGACCACCAACTGTAACTGTGAATTGTACTTTTGAGGCCCTTGTATATTGCTTTTATCCAAATATATATTTCATTACTTCTCATGAAAACACGATGATTTTGAAACATGTGGTTATTTGAACCTCTAATACATGCAAATGTAACAAAATCCGTATTGAAAAATTCAATTCAATGCTCAATTCTTCTTCGACAACAATTCAATTTCTTCTTCGTCGCCTGGATCTTCTATATCTATATTCATTCCTAAATGTTAACACACTATTCACTGGCATGACCCATGTACTGCTGAAAGCTGTAAACCTGCTTTTACGCGGCTGCATAGTCCATTGAAACTTTTTTACGTTTACAAATAAACATATAATAACTCTTGTGGAGCATAGGAATCGACATTAGAGCATTTCACGGGTGTTTCCAGCCCTCAATCAGTCAGTTGATTTTTCATTAACATGCCATTGTTAAATTTGTAGGTATGTACAAACTAAATACGTTTGAGCTGCATCTTTTCTTAGAAGTAAATATGCTAGATTAATGGCAAGACGTCATGATATTCCAAGGACTACCCTTAGGAGATATAAAACAAAATATGAAAATGGAAAAACAGCAAATGTTACTACTGGATTGTCGCCCAATTATACTGTAAACCGAATACTTTCTGTTGCGGAAGAACCAGAGCTTTATTAATACCTCTAAATGTCTACCAAATTGCATCATGGACTCCAAAAGATGTCAGAAAGTTTACATTTTCATTGGCAAGCAAATTCCTCCCTCTTGCCGCATAAATTAAATTGCAGGAATATATTGGATGACCAATTATCTCAAAAGATATCCTCTCTCCATTCGAACTACATACTTGGGCTGTGCTATGGGTTTTAATAAAGTTGTCTTTCAGAAGTTTTTTGTTAACGAGCAAAAAACCATTGATAAACATCACTTCAGGTCTAATAAAATATATAACTCTGACCACAGTTAAGTACAAGGGACAGATAAAGTGGTTGCTAGGAAAGACCAACGACAAGTTGGTCAAATAACGTCCAGTGAAAGAGGGATTTTGGTGATAATATGTGGTGTGATAAGTGCGGATTTGCAAACTATCGTGACTGTTTTACTAAAATTATATAATTCTTAAACATATTGCACAATATTAAAATCACTTGTATTATCTGGTAAAATTATAATATAACCTTTTCTTAGAGATTATTTTTCTTAAAGTGGTCCCAGACGGAGTTATTTATAAAAATACTAAACCAGGTCATTTTTATATGAACTTTTCCCATGTGGATGCCAAATCCGGAATCAACAGAAATTCAGCAATTGATCATGCAAATTTGGTAGGTCATTAAAACAGAAAAAAAAGAAGCGAAAAATCATTGCTGCTGGCCATAATTTATTTCCACCTAAGTCCTTTAAAAATGACATATCGACTGGCCTATTTGTAAATGTATAACCGGAACGTATGGCATATGATAAGATGCTAATAATTATTTATCTTAAACGATTCTAATCAGTATTAACAAAACTACAAAGGTAAAAATTCAGCAGAAATATTATACAAATAAGCAGCGTTGTATTTAAATATCTGCTTTAGATCTACGTAAGCAATTGGACAAATAAATTACATAAATCTGATGGCTAGAATTTACTGTTTCCTTGTTGAATTAATACAGTTGTTTAATCTATTATTTTAAATGCTTCTTCTTTTTTGTGTCTCCATTGAATTTAGTTATTTTTGCATAGTGTGAATAAATACATACATACATACATACATATTATGATACTATTGTAACATATTTTATTTTATCAAGTAAATGTTTAAGTTTATGTATGTATGTATGTATGTATGTATGTATGTATGTATGTATGTATGTATGTATGTATGTATGTATGTATGTATGTATGTATGTATGTATGTATGTATGTATGTATGTATGTATGTATGTATGTATGTATGTATGTATGTATGTATGTATGTATGTATGTATGTATGTATGTATGTATGTATGTATGTATGTATGTATGTATGTATGTATGTAAAAAGTGAGGGGTGCATGATATAAATGAAATATTTATAACAATTGATATGTGCCCCCACGCTTTCTTACAAAATCTTAATAGTTAAACATTATTTTTTACTTTTTAGTTCGGTTTCCCTTTAGTTCCGGTTTACCGTGTTTTTTAATTTTTAAAACTATAGTTTTTACTACTACGTTTTAAACATTTACAGATGATAAAACAAGCCCACATTTCACATTTAAAGAGTCACCCAATCTAAAAACAGTTGAACCAAGCTGCATATCACACCAAAAACATAAAACTGGTCTATACACATAAAATAAAAGCTTGTTTAGACCTTAACTTCTGCCAGATTTTCCTATCATGCTTACGTCACGATATCACCACGAGCAGAGTGGGGTTGCGGAAGTCGGCTAATGTGAAGCTTTCTGCGATTTACCTTTCCTCTTTAGTTCACTCATAAACCGGAATGTTATAATCGCGATGTTTCCACCGTTCCTATAAATGCAGTACGTTATAAGTACTTACCAAATTCTTATTACAATAAATTTGGAAAAATGAAGATCATGGTCTCTAATACATGCTTCCGTTCGTCGACGCGTGGATTCACTTATAAATAAGTGAACATATAGTATAATAGTACCGCATGCTGTACAATAATACAGCATATAAAAATATATTTAGTAAACTAAATATATATAACATAATACATAACATAAAATAAATAATATATAACAATACCATAGACAGTCCCTATTTCAACAACAAAATGCAAACACGCCGGCGGAATGAACACACGCCTACCAAAACAGCAGTGACAACCCAACTGGTAGTCCCTGTGTACTGGTTCACGTTCATTAACATTCTAAATTTTCAACAATTTTCCCCGCCTTATATATATATATATATATATATATATATATATATATATATATATATATATATATATATATATATATATATATATATATATATATATATATATATATATATTATATGAGTATATAGTATTGTATGAGTAGTATTATAGTACATTTATATGAGTATTATAGTAATTTTAAAGTTATGAAGCTTAACAGATATATAATAAATATGCGCATACATGATTTTAAAATTTACCTTATATTAAACAGCTTCTGACACAACTTTACTAGATTGACACACTATTTTTAGATTGAGGTTATTAATTAAAAAAAATCGTGTATGGATAACGTCTCGTAACATACAAAAATGTCTTGTCATGTTGAAACTCACAAGAACTCTTCCAATCTAAATTACATTACATTTCTATATACAAAATCAACAGTATTTTCATATCCTACGGCACTGCCATCACTGCCCATTCATAACTGTCACTTGTTTTATTTTAACAGGTTGTGTTTCTCCGATTGTATTGTTGAGCCCGACAGGCCTACCATAAACCGATTTAATAATCGTCCGATTTGTTGTTTGTCCCCTTCATCATTGCGCCGCTTGTTTTTTCACAAAGCATTGTTAGCTTTTTTATTACTCATGTCAATAAAGATTGAATTTTGCCCAACTTATATACGTATAGACGTAGATGATGCATCTAAATTTTTTAATACTCTGCAGAGGTGTTCACCTCTCGCCGTCAATGGCGATGTCATTGCAATAATGTCTCACGAATATTATTTGTAAATCTATATCTATGATATGTGAGTGGTTGATTAAATAACTAAAAAATGTTTTACTATTAATTAGTCCAAAGCGTAACGTGTAATGTATGCTTGAATTATTATGTTGAAAATGTTTTTCACTAAAAGCTAGGACATCTTTGTCAACGGTAAAAAGGGTACCTCAGACCTCTATTTTGGGGCCGCTGCTCTCCAAAATTTATATTAACTAATTACATATCAGTACATCAGAAAATCAAATTCATAATGATGCATTGTATTATATATTATTAAGGCCCATGGGGTCGTTAACGACCCTCAACATATTTTTTTCCCAATTTTACTTCTTTAATACAAGTTGAGTATCAAAACTTATTTCCATGTCATATATGCTTCCCTACTGCACGACGTTCATTTGGCGCGGTTGTTTTTATACTTACTGATTGTTGATAATTAATTTTGCATATACAGATTTGTTAGTGTGTGCAATGGAAACCTTTGGGAATGGTAAGTATTTATTATTTTGTATATTATGCAATATTAGCATATGTATGTGAGCAACAGGTATTGGTTAGAAGTATGGTTATGAAAAGTTGAGTTCTTATTGCATGGTTGCCACGTTGCATGCTGCCGAAAATGCATGGGTCGTTATCGACCCCTTGGGCTCTAGGAGAAAAACTTCATTTCCATCATCAACGTCATTGGAAGTTAATGAAAATGATGTGCACATGGAAACTGATTCAGGTAATTTTAATTATAGCGTTAGAACCTGTTATAAATTGGTAATCATTATGTTTGTTATATTTGAAGATGCTGATCAGAAGAGTAAGAAGATAAATGTGCAGAAACTGAAGTCTGGGACGGAGAAACAGAAGGTTGAAACTAAATCTTTTTTCAAACGGCATATTAAGGATAAAAAGGCGCCACGAAAGCATGAAGTGGAGACATTTCTGCGACGATCGAATAACTTTAAAAATAAGAGTTGGGTGCAAGTAAAATCTTATGTATACAATTATTACAAATAGTTACAAATATTAAGTTACAATTAAATAAAGAGTTACAGGCTCTCAAAAAAATAATTTCGTTTGTGCTTTTTCCCCACCCAAATTTGACGGGAGATAAAAGAGCAGTCAAAAATCTCTGAAAATATTTACCTAATTATATCATTATCGGCCGCTTTTGAGAAAAAAACTTTGAATCTTCGGCTGCATTGAGATAGACCAGCGCGCGGTCTATCTCATAACAGAAAAAAAGGACCGATTTTTTGCAGACTGCATTGCATATATTTTTTACAGTATGTCATTAGTATTTTTATAATACCAATTCTACTTACCTTGATACAGTATTGCAAAGGCTGACATGTTCAATGTATACAACCATTACTGTTCTATGATTATTTGTTAAAATAGAACTAAATAACACTATATAATAATAACACAATAATAAAAATCTATAATTGTAGACTTCCTCAAGATATATACCAAACATCAAAAGTATCGAAATTATTATTAGCAATAAATAGTGGAAAGGCACATAAGTACAAAGGAAAGACATTGGAGGATATTGAAATTTCGGATGACTTAGATACAGATTGTGATGCAGAAAATGAAAAAAATCAATCAAACTGCAATACAATATAAAAATAATAATATAATAATAATAACACTACTCACATAACAAAAAATTAAAATTAAAAATTAAAAGTTGTGTTAGGTGTTGTGTTAGGTGTTGTGTTGTGCCTGGTGTTTTGAAGGAAAGCCGGTGCATTGCGACTTCTCTCGCAGAAATCCCTATCCTATACTCTGTCTACGTCGAGGTATCTTGGTGTGTCCACAATTTACCATGTATTCAACAGTTATGAACTGTCTGTCTCGCATCCTACTGGAGTAAATCTTCTGAATGCAGTGCGGACCTCCGTTAGGTAAGGGCAGTCAAACCTGTAGACATTGTCTACCTTTTCTAATCGACATATCCAACGATGAGGATTCCGTCCTGTAAAAAAAATTAAAAAATTAGATATCAAAAAATTATTAATTAAACAGGGTGTAACAAAATACATATACAGGGTGTAAGGGTGTAACAAAAAAGCCGGTCATCCCGTTAACTGCGAATTTTTGGTGACTATATATGACGATTTAACCTTATTTACCTGTATACAAAAATGCTCCTCTTAAAAGATACAGGGTGTAAAATTTTAAAATTGTAAATGTTGTGCACGTATTAGCTTCAAATTTTGTAGAGACTTCTTGTAATTAACCATTTCCTCGAGAGTATTGGTATACACGACGACTCAAACATAAACGTAGAAACGGGGGGGGGGGGGATCACTTTGTCTCCCCAAGTTTTGCTGACGTACGCCCATGGACAATTGCTCTCAATATCATAACGGTAAATTTTATTTGACAAGGGGACCCATCCCCCCGTTTTCATGTTTGTGTTTGAGTCACCATGTATACCAATACCCTCGAGGATATGGTTAGTAACAAGAAGCATATCTACAACACTAGAAACTGATACGTGCAAACATATAATATTTGACAAAATTATTGCGAAAAAACAATTTTAAAACTTCAACTTTAACACCCTGTTTTTTAAGGGGAGCATTTTTGTATATCGGTAAGTAAGGTTAAATCGTCATATTTCGCCATCAAAAATTCGCAGTTAACGATATGACTTGCTTTTTTATTACACCCTGTATAATATGGATTGTTTCAAACTTATAGGGTAGATAGTACTCATCAAAGTAAAAGGAAAACATTTTGTAAATAGGGTCATAGAAACGCTTAGTTTTTTAAATAAAGATGTAAATTATGTTCTTTTGAGTTAAGCCGACAAAAGGGACTGTTTTCAAAAAAAGTAAAAAAAAAATTGCTCTGCAATTTTTCAAAAAAATCCTAAAATTTTAAAGTCTGCTAACATTTTTTATTATTTTATTATATAGGAAACGTCCTCTAACAACTGCTGAGCTCCTTGAGTACATTGAAAATTTAGAACAGGATGACGTGATTCCAGACGGAATAGTTATATTTCCACCTGATGATGCTGAAGATAGTGCCGAAGATTCAGGTGATGATGAATGTAATGAACCTGACCGTTTGTGCTCCGCACAGTTGAATGCAAAAGCCGAGTTCTTTATTGAAGATAATAGTAATACGCCGGATGACTCAGAAATTGCAGAAACCCCCAAAAAGACCCAGACTATAGAAATCCCTCAACGAACACAAACAGAAGAACCCATCTTTAGAAAAACGTTGCCGACAATCGAACCTTTCAAATGGGAAGCAGCAGGAGATTTTCCGATGAAATGCAAGAGAATTTTAAATTTTGTATGCCGCTAACCCTTTCCAGTGCAACTCATCCTTTAGATTTTTTTCAACTTTTTTTAACCCCAGAGATTGTCGAAAATTTGGTTAGATATACATGCATGTATGCTGCCAAAAAAAAAAACCGGTTTTGAATTGGATGTAGACGATATGTACACCTATATAGGAATTCTGCTTTTGAGTGGATGTGCACCACTACCCCGTAGAAGAATGTATTGGTAAAATAGCGAAGATGTGCATAATCCGCTAGTTGCCAAGTCAATGCGTAGGAATCGATATTTTGAAATTGTTTCAAATTTACACACCGCTGATAATGATAACTAACCTCAAAATGATAAAATTGGTAAGGTCAGATATCTCGTTGAAGCACTAAATACTCAATTTCTCCTGTATGCACAATTTGAAAGTAATATATCCTTTGATGAGTCCATGATTCCTTATTATGGAAGGCATGGATGCAAACAGTACATAAGGGGTAAACCTATCCGCTTTGGATACAAGGCCTGGGTTGCAGCTCTAAAGTTTGGCTATTGTCTGCAGTTTGAAATTTATCAAGGCAAGGATAAAAACATTGATTCTTCCAAAGGTATTGGACTTGGAGAATCAGTAGTATTTCATTTTGCAAACATCTTGAAAAACCACTTTACTGATCAAAAGCTATCGTCATTTTTCGACAACTTTTTTACTTCCTCCAAGCTTATTTCTATGTTGGGACAAATTGGAATAGGAGCTACAGGAACTGCTAGAGAAAATAGAACTGGTAAATGTAAACTTATAGACAGTAAAGAAATGAAGAAGCTTGACAGGGGATCCATGTGTTCTGCACTTGAAGTCCAAAATAATATAGTAGGGGTTTGTTGGAAGGACAATAACATTGGTGTCAAATGAATTTGGCTTAGAACCAGTGCTCAAGTGCAGAAGATATTCTGCAAAAGAAAGGTCTAGAGTCGATATATCTCAGCCCTATGTAGTAAATAGGTATAATGCTTACATGGGGGGTGTGGATCAATTAGACAATCACATTTCTAATTACCGAATTGCATTTACGGGTAAAAAGTGGTATACTCCAATAATCTTTCGGCTCTTTGATGTGAGTGTCACCAATGCGTGGCTTCTAGCCCGTGTGTGCGGTTATTCTGAAGATAACCTTTCTTTTCGACGAACAGTTGCCCAGTCACTGCTCCTAAAATACGGGAAACCCAGTATTACTAAAGCACCAAAAAGAGCATGTATTAGGAATCCGAAAATTGCGAGAGGACGACATATCATTTTGACCCAACAGAAGAGGCGGCGATGTGAAGTATGTAAAAATAAGACCACAAAATCCTGTGAAGCTTGTGATGTCCCGCTTCACGAGAAATGTTTTGAAGGATATCATAAAATCTAACGGTTGTTAGTAAAAATATTTTCAAATGAATAAAAATAAAGTTAATGAACAAATGTATTATTAATCCACTCCTAGAGCCCAAGGGGTCGTTAACGACCCACATCATATATCAAAAACCAAGACAGATAGATTTTTTTTTCATTTTATTATATTGATACTAACCTCCCTGAGTTTCAAACAGAAATAAGATTTAACAAAAAAAAATAATCATGGGCCTTGATTAATACTGGTTAATACTGATGGTTAATACTGATATATTTTTCAACGGGTATATTTTTTTTCTGGTAGGTATAAGAATAAAAGAAACTACATAATAGAAACACGATCGCAATTGGTAGGTATATAGATATTGTAACAATCAACGTATACATATCTATTTTGAGTATTATAATAAATATCCGATTGCGGGACGGCAAATGCCCATGAACATACATTACATGTGGTTTACATGTCAGCACACAGTTTCACGAATGACCGAATTTGTACTAATTTCTAGTAGTTAGAAGTTACGTGAACATCTATCTATCTATAGCAATTACATAGAACATTGAGGAGGCTATTGGATTTTTTCGTTTTCCTATATAGAGTAATCGTTTTTAACTAAATACGTCATACTTTGAGGAAATCAATCTCTCACAGGGACAGTGATCTCACATATAGAAAATCATTTTTATTGAATCATATTTAAAACTCAAGAAACATGGCTTATTTTATGTTTGGGTAATTTGGTAGGATATCTGTTTTCGAATGAAAACATCCCCGGTTTTACGGACTTTTTACAGGCCCATTTGTCCGTGTGCGTCCCCGTTAGGTAGGACGTCGGTGGTAAAAAATGGTCAGTGATGTTTGCCGCAGTTTTATTAGGACGAATGTCGCACGTACACTTACGACTTACGGTAAATGAAGACACGTGATGTATTGCGAAAGAGTGTCGTAAATTCAGTGGATGCCTTCACGTAGGAGCGACGATCCTTTGCAGTTTTCGCACATGAGATTCAGCAGGATTGGACTGAAGTAAAAATGTAAATTTTATAGAAACTTACATATTTGAGCAGTATCTTTATCAGCAAATTCTCATGAAAATGCATTCCACTGCCTATTATTGGTGACATTTCTAACTAATCTTAAATTACTAATATCTATTCTATGATTGTTGTCAAAAGCATGTTGTGCAACACTAGACTGTTCTTCCATATTTTAAATGAGCCATATGCTCTTGAGATCTGGTGTTAATTAATCGTATCATTTGTCCAATATATTTTCGATTACAATCATTAAAACTAATTTCGTAAATCCCAGACCTTTCATTTGGAACAATTTTATCCTTTTGATTGTCTAAGAATTGTTGTAATTTATTACTCGATGAATGAATCGCTGTTATACCCGCGTTTTTGAAGACCTTACTCAAACCACGAGTAAGCCGGGGTTCGTACGGGATAGATACATATTTTGGAGTCTCTATATCCTTGTGAAAGGTCGTAGAATTACAAAGTGTGTCCTTAAATTTACGCTTCCTAATTAGTTTTTCAACTATATCTCTAGGCTAAGCTAACTCACAGCTATATCTTTAATTAATACTTTTTCTTTTTCAAACCTCTCATTACTGAAAGGGAAGCTTAGTAAGCGATGGACAAGAAAATATTAAAATTCGCCATTTTGTGTTGATCGCAATGGTGAGAATCATTAGGGATATATCTGACTGTACTGGTATATTTTCTATATATATATATATATATATATATATATATATATATATATATATATATATATATATATATATATATAGAGAGAGAAAATATACCAGTACAGTCAGATATATCCCTAATGATTCTCACCACTGCGATATATACTATACTGTATATATATATATATATATATATATATATATATATATATATATATATATATATATATATATATATATATATATATGTATATATATATATATATATATATATATATATATATATATATATATATATATATAGAGAAAATATACCAGTACAGTCAGATATATCCCTAATGATTCTCACCACTGCGATATATACTATACTGTATATATATATATATATATATATATATATATATATATATATATATATATATATATATATATATATATATATATATATATATATATATATATATATATATATATATATATATATATATATATATATATATATATATATATATATATATATATATATATATATATATATATATATATATATATATATATATATATATATATATATATATATATATATATATATATATATATATATATATATATATATATATATATATATATATATATATATATATATATATATATATATATATATATATATATATATATATATATATATATATATATATATATATATATATATATATATATATATATATATATATATATATATATATATATATATATATATATATATATATATATATATATATATATATATATATATATATATATATATATATATATATATATATATATATATATATATATATATATATATATATATATATATATATATATATATATATATATATATATATATATATATATATATATATATATATATATATATATATATATATATATATATATATATATATATATATATATATATATATATATATATATATATATATATATATATATATATATATATATATATATATATATATATATATATATATATATATATATATACTGTATCCAACGAGAGAATGGACTTGCACTCGAGCGAAAATTCGTCTGTTTTGGTCAGATCTCCACCCCTTAGAACATTAGTTCAACGCCCTCCACGTCTTAATTGGCTCAGCAGATAGCCAGGGCCGGCGCCTGGGTCCGATACCTACCTGGTACCTAATTATATAAAGTACCTACTACTGCCTACCTATTCACAGTTTGTATTTGTAGTCTCGCAAGTACGGTTATTTTAGTTGTTGTTTACGGTTGTGAAATAAGTTTTAAATGCTGAATCTCATGTGCGAAAACTGCAAAGGATCGTCGCTCCTACGTGAAGGGATCCACTGAATTTACGACACTCTTTCGCAATACATCACGTGTCTTCATTTACCGTAAGTCGTACCTACTACTGCCTACCTATTCACAGTTTGTATTTGTAGTCTCGCAAGTACGGTTATTTTAGTTGTGTTGTTTACGGTTGTGAAATAAGTTTTAAATCTATTATAAGAATGGCAGCAGCCAGAGACGAGATAAATCCACCATTATCGCCAATTAAGAAGAATAAAAGAGGCCAGGTAAAGAAATATAATAATAAATATGTTTTATTTAATACGCATACTATTCACCACCAGTAACCGTGGTCAATGGTTTATTTTTGTTTTTAATTTTAGGTCGTGCATCAAAGTCAAAAAATAATTATAATAAATTTATATAAGAAATTAAAGGAAGACAATCCGCAAATGTCGTACGAAGAGACAGTTTTAACACTAATCAAACAAACGGGCATTGGAAAAACTACAATGAAAAAAATTTTAGCAGAATATAATAGAACCGGTCAGGTAACGGAACCAAATTTAAAAAAAAGCCGTCAGTCTTTTCGACGATGGACGATTTCACTAAAATTGCTATAAGGAGAAAAGTACACGAGTTCAATCGAAATAAAGAATTACCAACAGTAGACAAAATTTTGCAAGTAGTAAGTAAATGATTATGGAGATCTGCCACAATTTAAACGATCAACATTTCACAAATTGTTGCACGAATTGAATTTTGCTCATACATTTATAATAAACGCTCATACATTTCGCTCATACATTTATAATAAATTTATGTTAAATAAATAAAATGTTTTCATGTTTTCAAAATAAAATTTATTTCACCTACTTACGAATTTATTTCATCGATTGACGGTCCTGCGTAGCTCGTTACAGAGCCCCTCCTCTTTAGCCGCCGATGCGCAAAGCAAGTCCATTCTCTCGTTGGATAGAGATATATATATATATATATATATATATATATATATATATATATATATATATATATATATATATATATATATATATATATATATATATATATATATATATATATATATATATATATATATATATATATATATATCAAATTCTAACCTATTGTCACAATTTTTAATTACCAGTACATCTAAAAATGGAAGTTTTCCATTATTTCCTAGTTCACATGTAAACTTTACAGAAGTGAAACAATTATTTGATTTGGAAATGAAGTTTTCTACATCCACAATATTAGTGTCAAACACGGCAAAAATGTCATCCACATATCTCAGCCAAATCTTTCTTAGGAAAATATTTGAATTCTTTTTTCGCTTCAGGTTCAAATCGATTCATGAAGACATCAGCAATGAAAGGCGATAAACAGTTGCCCATTGAGGTTCCTTCATGTTGTTCATAGAACTTGTCATTGAAACGGAAGCAATTTTGTTTCATACAAAGTTTTGTAAGGTTTATATATTCTTCTGTTACTTCTTTTCTATAGTTGTTTAATTCGAGTAAATCCTCAAAATAATCCAAGGTGTGTGGAATTGGTACACTCGGAAATAATGAACAAACATCAAAGGAAATCAAAATCGCCTTTCATCTATCAACACCAAATGGCGAGTTTTAATTTTCTTATCCATCGCTTACTAAGCTTCCCTCTTAGTAATGAGATGTTTAAAAAAGAAAAAGTATTAATTAAAGATATAGCTGTGAGTAATGGTTATCCTAGAGATATAGTTGAAAAACTAATTAGGAAGCGTAAATTTAAGGACACGACCTTTCAAAAGGATATAGATACTCCAAAATATGTATCCATCCCGTGCGAACTCCGGTTTACTAGTTTGAGTAAGGTCTTCAAAAACGTGGGTATAACAGCGATTTATTCGTCGAGTAATAAATTACAACAACTCTTAGACAATCTAAAGGATAAAATTGTTCCAAATAAAAGGTCTGGGATATACGAAGTTAGTTGTAATTATTGTGATCGAAAATATGTTGGACAAACGAGACGATAAATTAACACCAGATTTAAAGAGCATGTGGCTTATCTAAAATATGGAAGAACAGATAAGTCTATAGTGTTGCACAACATGCTTTTGACAACAATCATATAATAGATGTTAGTAATTTAAGATTAGTTAGAAATGTGACCAATAATAGACAGTCGGATGCATTTGAGAGCATAGAATTTGTAAAATGTAAAAGTAGTATGAATAGCGACAAGGGACCTATACCATAAAGCCCACTTTACGCGTTGCTTAGCAACTGACCATAGAAGCGTGACTAATGATTTCACCATAAATAGTTTAAATAGGGTAGATTTTTAGTTTGAGATTAGTTTTAATCGTCTCCGGATGATGCCAACTTGATTTGCGAAACGCGCGTCGAGCGAAGTGAAAGTGTTTTGGTGTTTGTAGAAACTACTCCGAGTGTTAAAATAATTACTATTTCGTATTGGGTGTCCTATGTTGTCAATCAACAGTTTTTTACAAAATTTACAAAGGTCCAATAATTATTGAAATCGTTTACAAATTTTGCAGGAAGTTACCATTGCCTTAAAATATGGTGGTCGATATTTGATGTGGTGGTGGTTCTGTAATATAAATTCAAACCAGTATACATTTTTGAAATTAAAGGAATATCGTAAAGACTTCTTTCGCTTTGTTAATGTTACCAAAATTCCGCTAGTGTTCAAAATCTTTACACCTATATGAAAATAATTAGTTTTATATGGCCCACCTTGTATGTAAATACGTTGTTTACAATATCCGTTTCTATTTCTATTTGCTACTACAAATTTCTGACTGGAACAACTTCACGATTAACTTATATGGTGTTTTCCCGTATCTCTGCAAGATAAAGTATCTTATTATATAATTAGTAAAATAGACACTAAGTAAATATATATAAGAAGAAGCAATAGCGAGTTATGACCACAGCCGCGGCGTAATCTCCGTCTTTCTTTCACTTTCATCCTCAGCAGGAATTATAGCGCTTGTCACGGCTGTTCATTTGTAGATGGAGTTTTTATCCCCATGAGAAAATCCCCAATCACGAGCCGAGAAAATTGCTTATCTCTGCATCGGGCGCGGATGCCGAATTGAGACAATGCATCTAGCCGGTCGCCTGTAACTACACAACAATAAAAACACGCGCTCAGTGCATTGCCTTACATGCTAAAAGGTAAAAGTACATAATATTTTATTTATATTAAAAAAGCTAGAATTTATTTCTATGATATTGGTGTCCGAATTCTGGTAGTCTGAGTAAAATTCTGGGTAGTTTTTGGCTAGGTTTTTAAAAAATTCTAGCGTTCCCCAAGGTTTCAATTTATTCTCACCATGTTTAAATAATCGAATCCTTAAAATGTCTTCTGAATGTATGCAGATACTGACTATATTAAAAAACTCAGGTTGGATCTGGCAAGAAGTATTTTTTCAACTATTATTATTACTAGGTAGTAGTGCAAAATTTTGCAAAATTTGCAAAATAATACGAATACAGAAGTAGCTATATTTACATACATGCCTCTGAATATATGAATAAACCATAGGCTATTGATTATGTCATATAGGAAGGAACTAAGACGTTCACGGGTTTTTATTGCAGAAATCGGTCAATAGGTCACTTAAAAAGAAAAAAAAAAGAGTGCTATTAAATTAGCAGGAAATTTCTATATACTACGAATTCCTATCTAAAATGGCTAATTAATATGGAATTTTGAAACTTTGAAATTGAAACTTTTTATGGCCAAAAATGTTGAAACAAAAAGAAAATTTTTTTTAATTTTCTCTTTTTGCCTATACTTTTTTTCAGTCAGAGATAGATATAGACATTGTTTCATAGAAAAAAATAAACAAAATTTTCGAAATTTCGTTGGGTCGAAAATTAGTGTATATTGTCTATAATCAGTTAATAAATAGTAGGAAAAACAAGAGGTAAACGAGCTTACCAACTACATTTAATAAAATTAGAAAGTAGACTTCTAATTATCTATTTAGTTATCTAATTATCTAGGCTAGAAGTAAGAGGAATATGCGAGTTTCTCCACAAAATGAGAAAGTGTTGGTTGAGTGATGATTTAATCCAGATACGCATCCACCAAAGCAACATTAAAGAACATTTATGTTGCTCTTGCATGTTTCCTAAAATGTTTCAGTAAGTTCTAATAAACTGCATGTTGTTGTAGTAAAATAAATGAAAAGTTGCTCGGTGTTTCATATTTACGTTGGAAGCAATATTTGTTTGGTTAAAAAAATCCTTATCTGCAACCCCAAAACCACCGAAATACATATTTTGAGACGAATCGGATTATAAATAGCAACATTTATAAGCATCTTGAATATTTGTTCTCGCAAAAAATTCGTGATCTGCGGCTCCGAAAATCCAGGAATACCGAATTTGAGGCATAACGATCATTAAATTGTAAAAACGTCCATCGATTATAAAAAAAGAGACAGTAATAAATTAGGGTGCAAAATATGTTTTTAAAATTAATGTACTAATAAACTAATATAAAAAACAATTTTGAAAACAAGCTCTTATAACAAGCTCATATAAATGTACTAAAAAGAAGCTTTATAAGAGTAAGAGAATACTTTAAATTAAATTAAACCCATCAATATATTACATTACACAATTTATATGATATTTACTTATTTCATAAAAAAAAAATGTTTTCTTAGAATTACTGTCAATATCAAGTTACGTATTGTATTATTGTGTATCTACGCAGTTTAATCTCACGACAAGCCTTTATATCATATAAATTATGTAATGTAATTAATTGATGGGTTTAATTTAAATTAAAGTTTATTTTCTTCTTTTTAGTGCATTTAAATAAAAGCTTGTTTTTAAAAATATTTTTTTTACTATTAGGTAATTTATTTTTTATTTTTTTGTTATCGCTGGACATGTTTCCAAGTCTGTTCATTTCATATAATGCGTCAATGTTGCATGGTGGTTACTGTCTTTCCTTTTAATTTAGTACAGTCTAGTTGTTCCATAAGGAGACCTTCTAGTAGATTTGACTCTACTTAACTCTACTTATTTAAGCTTGAGCTTAAGAAAACACAGTTCTGGGTTTGATTTTGGAGATTTTCTTCTCATAAACAGGTTGCAAACCAATGCTATTGACGCCCTTCTCGCCAAATTGTACAAGTCATAGTATGAGGCCAACCAGGGCGTACTTTTAAAATTTAGTTGTAAGATTTGACCTGAACAATTCGACCCCAAAATCGTAATCGGGGACTCCAAAAACCCGGGAAAACAATTTCAGATGGATTGGAGCAACTAAGTTTGAAAGACTGAAGCAGCAGTCCAATGTGCCTATCATTTTTTTTTAAATTAATTTAAATATCTATAAATTAGGGTTGTGATGGACGCACTCGCAATTTTCTCCGGTATATCTGGTGAATTCCCCGTATATCTTCGGAACCCAAGGTCCAACGCCAATAAAACTAAAATGGGACCCACTTGAAAATACCCCCTTTCCAACAAAAAGAGACTTTTTAAAATTGAATTATAAATGACAGAGTTCTGCCGTAACGCACATAAGAAAAACATACAACCGAATTGAGAATCCCCTCCTTTTTTGAAGTCAGTTAAAATGGTATCAAGAACCAATTTGTAGAAGTAGATACATCAACTACCACTCAAACTAGCTAAAAATGTATGAAAATAAACCTCATTAAAGCACTCGAGGACAGAGCGATAAGGGTCACCCATCCGCGTTTCAGATATCAAATGCTACATGAACTTATTCTCATTAAAATTTCTTACCCTAGGTTGCTAATCAACAAAATTTTATTCAAACTTGAGTAAATATTTAAAACTGAAATAACAGTCAATAATAGTCAGAAATAATAGTCAACAAAGAATAACACTTCATAGTCTGAATAATTTACTCATTTACAAAACGTTACCATACATCAATGA
>CAXKVY010002804.1:0-18431 GCA_964058915.1 Tetropium fuscum | reverse complement strand
TTATTTTACGACGCCCTCCGCCGTGGACGTAGCGAACGTTTCCTACTGCATTCCATTTTTGTTTGAGTTTGAATATACAAGTCTTACTCACATTTAGCTCATCTGCAACTGCCTGTAATGACCAATCATTTTCAAGCAATGTAACAGCTCGCATTTTGGCAGGTTCAGTTAACCGCGGCATTTTAATACTTGAAAACTAATAAAGTGGTTTGTAAATTATGGAGTTAATTACCGACATGTGAAGTTTCAAATAAGTGTCAAAATGAAATATAAAAAGATCACATTACAATATCAAACAAAATCGTGCACTTTCAAATGGCCGCCAGCGTACCTAGATACCGGGGCATGCGGTGAAATTTTAAGTAAGGCAAGCGATTTTTAAAAACACCTATTTTGCTTACCTATTTCTTTTACAGTCTTTATGTAGATT
The DNA here is from genome assembly GCA_964058915.1 of Tetropium fuscum. Taxonomy (NCBI): domain Eukaryota; kingdom Metazoa; phylum Arthropoda; class Insecta; order Coleoptera; family Cerambycidae; genus Tetropium; species Tetropium fuscum. The sequence continues at coordinate 18,001 of CAXKVY010002804.1, read as the reverse complement.
TTTAAATCGGAAAACCCCAGTTTTATTCCAGAGATCTTTTTCATTTTCAAAAAGAAAACATGGCGTACAAAATAATTACTAATATTTTCACGCCCTTATCAACTTATTTGCATTGTTCGTAACGTTTTTCTAGATAAAAATGTATAATACAGCATTTCATTTTTGTGGTTAAATTTCTATAGGCGGTTTTGCCCTTCCTCCAGTAGTTAATTGAAACTTATCTATGAAGTATAATGATGAAAATCCGTTTATTCTTAAGACACACACCACACGTTCAAGTTTGCGACGGTATTTGCATATCCGTATTATAATATTGTCTTCCATTTCGCTGCGTCGTATGAGACACGACGCAGTCCGACGCACGTATCACACGTTCAATATCCTCTCGACGCAAACAAAGAACCTACTATATTGTTCGTAATGTATTTCCCGATAAAAATAATAATACATCCTAATATCTACAGTTTTTTATTTTTGTGGTAAAATTTTTCACAGACATTTTTGACCTTCCTTTAGCAGTTTATGGAAGCTTATCTGCGAAGTTTAATAATGAAACTCCCTCTATTATTAAGACACACCACATGTAAAGAGCGACAGCTCGGCCTCCTCTTATCGAGGTCACATCTCTAGCCAAGGATATTGGCGCGGTATCCGATGTTCATATCCGTATTATTGTCTTTCAATTTGCTGCTTCGCATGAGGCACGACACAGTCAGACGCACGTATTACACACGGATAGCCGTGTTAAAACTTAAAAACAAAGAACCTACTCCAACGATAGCTTCCGCGCCTAGATAAAGCACGCGACTGGCCAGCGCGCGCTAATGCATTCAGCAGGTGGAAAGAAAAGGTCAATATCCTCTCCACGCAAACAAAGACCTACTCAAACGAACAATTCTAAATTAATTCATTATAATTTTTAACTTTTCATCCAATACCTGGGCTTTTGTGATTTTATGTGTTTACAATAAAATTAGCTAATTTACCAGCACCCTAATCAGGCTACCAATTCTCTAATTATACTTACAATAATTATAAGTGTTCTAGAGTTATTTCTGTATCTATATTAAAAAGTAAAGTGTAAATGCTTCATTAATAATTGTAGCAATTTGCGGATGTGGTCATCTAAAAGCTTTTAAGACATTTGTAATGACTATGTTAGCATGTGTTGTTTATTATCTACTTAAGAACTGAAATATCTGCCAACGACCAATAAAATATGCTTTAAGGTCTTCGCTATTTTTGGTAGGTATTTCTGTTCTTTGTTTTGTTTACGTGAATATTATAGACCGAAAATCCTCAAACTATTGCTTGAACTTTGACAAATTAACATAAAATATACATTTAAATTCATAACAAAAACACTTCAGTGTTATAATATTTTCACAGTTTATTTTATCTACTCGTAGGTATGACAATTCTTTCGCTATTATAATAATTCGGATGGTCAGTATAAAACTACTAATTAATACTATTACTGTTCCGGGATTTTTTTGCAAAATATAAAAATATTGTTATATATAAAATACAGTTGTATCGGTTTTTGTTATTTCAAGGGTCAGAAAATGAATTTGATAACATTGCCTTTTTTTTACATGTTTTGTATTAATAACTTCCTCAGTTGACAGCTACGGGAATCAATTACTGGAATTTTTTTCCTGAATTTAAGAAAAACCAGGAGGAAAAAGGACCAGGTGACATATTTTTTTTTCCAAAAAAATTTTGAAGGCGCAATAAACGTTGTAGAGCACTGATGAGATTCACACTGATGAGATGAGATGTTAATACTAAATATCTACGATAAGATTCATTGATTTTTAGTATCAGAAATTGATTAATAAAATGAGGATAATAAAATACTAGAAGAAGGTGCAGATTCATTAATTATAGAAAGAGCTGCAAATATGGCTGCAGTTAATAACATTATTATAGTTGGGGAGGTTGTAGATTTAATTATTGTACTCTTTTAACGCAACTGATTCCCACAACAAAAAATATTTTCGTTTTGAAAAAAGGAAAATGACGATAAGTAGATCGATGGTACTCCAATAACAGCTTCAAATATCCACAAACAAAATATGTAGGATATACTCAATGCCGCAAAAAAATCCGCGGGCAGCATAATACACGTGATAGAAGTGAATACTTCTTCTAATGGTATAGAAAATTATTTAGGTTAACATACCATATGTTGATTGAGAACAGCTACATGCCATGGCCATTTGTACTTCCTGGCCTCAGTGCCGCCAATTATTTTTAACATCTTCGCCCTTCTAAAGGGCACCCCACACCTACGTGCCTTGTGTAGCCTCTTTCGTGGTTCTCTAACTGCTACATCTTGATTATTATTATTATATTGAAACCTCTTGTTATCTGAAATGTAATAAAATCATTTTACCATACAGAAAGGATTTATATAGCACTTCCGATAGGATTTCAACTGAAACTGCAATGCACTGTTTGAAAGCTTGAAATCTGTGGTTTCAAATGATACCACCTTGATTGCAATAGGACCTGTTCTAACAAAGTTCTGGGCCTAATTCTAGTTCTCAAAATTCTAGGGTGGCATTTTAATTATTTTTTCAATACATGGTGTTGCCACCCCTACTCCTAATTACACGTTCCAAGGATCAAGTATGGATCGGATGATTTTTCTCTTTTGTGTTATACATAGTCATAGGCCCAGAACTTTGTTAGGTCCGAGTCAAATTAAAGTGGTGGGATCATTTGAAACCACAGCTTTCAAGTTTCCAAGCAGTGTATTGAGTTTCAGTTGGAATGCTATCAGAGTGGATACACATTCTCTCAAAACTCGAGCATGTTTCTGGGTCATTTTTTTAATAATACAATGCAACTTCTTCAAGAAGATGCATTGTTTGACCAACGTAGACTTCATCACATTGTTTACATATTGTCTACATGTTGTTGTTGTCTAGTAACCTTAAAAATTAATTAAAACTGTCATTTTTGCCTATGTCAAATATGTCATAAATAAAATTCTTTTGAAAAAGGCCGAAAAAATGGACCGAAACGTCAAGTAATATAATTAGTCGTCTTATTGCTATATATATATATTATATATATATATATATATATATATATATATATATATATATATATATATATATATATATATATATATATATATATATATATATACATATATATATATATATATATATATATATATATATATATATATATATATATATATATATATATATATATATATTTTTTTTTTTTTTTTTTTTTGTGAAAAGTAATCTTGGGTTTGTAGCATTTCATAAATAAATAAATATGAATAGCAAAGAATTTCAAAGCTAATATATATATATATATATATATATATATATATATATATATATATATATATATATATATATATATATATATATATATATATATATATATACCTATAAAATCAACTTTCGGCAGATTTTCTGCACTTCTGTTAGTAAATAAATATAATATAATATAATAAATATAAAACTGTCATATTTACCTGTGTCAAATATGTCACAAAATAAAATACTCTTTTGAAAAAGGCCCAAGAAAGGGACCGAAACGTCAAGTAACCTAATCAGTCGTTTTATTGCTACTATTCCAAGATAAACCCTCCAAAAAAAAAAAAATATATATATATATATATATATATATATATATATATATATATATATATATATATATATATATATATATATATATATATATATATATATATATATATATATATATATATATATATATATATATATATTATATATGCATATATATATATATATATATATATATATATATATATATATATATATATATATATATATATATATATATATATATATATATATATATATATATATATATATATATATATATATATATATATATATATATATATATATATATATATATATATATATATATATATATATATATATATATATATATATATATATATATATATATATATATATATATATATATATATATATATATATATATATATATATATATATATATATATATATATATATATATATATATATATATATATATATATATATATATATATATATATATATATATATATATATATATATATATATATATATACACTCCCCGGCACAAAATTCCGTCACCCTAAAATTTTGCCCAATTTTTATGTTTTATAACTTTTTTATTTTTCATCTGATTTTCATAAATTTTTTACCAGTCTGTAGATCAGTTCATTGTGTGTCTTTTTAATTATTGTAATAAGTCATATTTTTCGTCCAGGCAATATTATACAGGGGTAAATCCAAGTGTTGTTTTTTGTCGTAAACTCAAAACACCCTGTGGAAAAATTGAGGCGAATAATTTTGTTTACAAACTGTTTGCTGCCATCTTAGACGTATTGTAAACATTTTGTTTTTTGATTCATCCCATTATCTCATTTCTTCTGCGAGCAGCAAAATTTTAAATGAAACGCTGTTAATTTTATCATTTTTAATTAAAAAACATCGACGTTGGCTAAATACGCGGTTATTGTGACAGAATATTTGACAGTACAGTTAATTTAGTGTGTTGTCATCATGGTAACTACAGCAGACGTAGGTAGAATTGTTGCCTTAATAGAGGATGGCCGCAATAAGAGTTATGTCTCCCGTACTCTGGGAATTGCGCGGTCTACAGTTTGTGATGTTTGGAATAGGTATCTACAGACGGGAAACTTTATTAGGCGGCAAGGCTCTGGCAGAAGGAGAATGACCACTCAAGCTGATGATCACTTTGTCATTATGAGTTCTTTAAGAGATCGAAGAGCTACTGCTGTGTATCTAAAAAATGACTTGCAAATGGTACGTCGAGTAAGTGTAAGTGAAAGAACGATACGTAGAAGATTGTTAGAAGCAGGATTGCATTCACGAAGGCCAGCAGTATGTCCAAAATTGCTTCCTCGGCATCGACAACACCGACTGAGATTTGCAAGAGCGCATGTTGACTGGACTGTAGAACAGTGGGGAAACGTACTATTCACAGATGAATCCAGGGTTTGTTTAAGGTCGCCGGATGGTCGTGAACGGGTATACAGACATAGAAATGAAAGATATGCAGACTGCACCATATCTGAGCGACTGCAATATTACGGTGGTTCAGTCATGGTTTGGGCGGGTATTTCTACCGATGCACGTACTGACCTTGTATTTGTTGAAAATGGAGCACTAACCGCCCACCGTTACATTGAGGAAATCCTCCAAGAAATTGTTGTTCCATTTGCTCCTTTCATTGGGAACCAATTTACATTAATGCATGATAATGCTAGACCTCACGTTGCACGGGTAGTGAGCGAATATCTGGATGAGGTTGGACTTCCAGGATTGGACTGGCCCGCATGTAGCCCGGATCTCAACCCAATCGAACATCTTTGGGATGTTCTTAAAAGAGCACTCCGTCGCCGTCCTGTGCAACCACTAACCTTGCAAGACTTACGGCTGGCGCTGACAGAAGAATATCAGGCTATTCCTCAAGACAGAATAAGTAATCTTATTAATTCGATGCCACGAAGAATGCAAGCTGTCATTGCTGCGAGAGGAGATACACGTTATTAAAATTTGTCTTTGTTAATTAATTTTGTGATATACCTAGTGGATGTTTTTGTTAATAAAAATAAGCTTGAAATCAGCGTTTGATTTAAAATTTTGCTGCTCGCAGAAGAAATGAGATAATGGGATGAATCAAAAAACAAAATGTTTACAATACGTCTAAGATGGCAGCAAACAGTTTGTAAACAAAATTATTCGCCTCAATTTTTACACAGGGTGTTTTGAGTTTACGACAAAAAACAACACTTTGATTTACCCCTGTATAATATTGCCTGGACGAAAAATATGACTTATTACAATAATTAAAAAGACACACAATGAACTGATCTACAGACTGGTAAAAAATTTATGAAAATCAGATGAAAAATAAATAAGTTATAAAACATCAAAATTGGGCAAAATATTAGGGTGACGGAATTTTGTGCCGGGGAGTGTATATATATATATATATATATATATATATATATATATATATATATATATATATATATATATATATATATATATATATATATATATATATATATATATATATATATATATATATATATATATATATATATATATATATATATATATATATATATATATATATATATATATATATATATATATATATATATATATATATATATATATATATATATATATACCTATAAAATCAACTTTCGGCAGATTTTCTGCACTTCTGTTAGTAAATCCTGGCTCCATGTTTTACAATAATGTACAGAAACAAAGCAAAACACAATTCGTAGAGGAACGCAGAAAATGTGATATAACCACAAAATTAAGCGTAAACAACTACAACTGTGGGCATGGGCTATTTAGGCGTTCGGACGAATAATGCTGTCAACTTAATTCCAGGCTGAGTGACGTCACTCGAGGCCGAGGTGACGAGGTCAAATGAGTGTTCAAATTGCTATAATAAATATTTATTTTTTTATTAAACGCTGTCAGATTTCTATTCGAAACAAAGTTGCACGAGGTGAATATCTATCAGTATCAACATATTTGTTTTGAGATTTAATAATCTACTGAAAAGGCCCATTATAAGTGACAACAAATTTAGGATTTATAAATTATAAAGGTACGTTAACCGTTATCTTAAAAATTTTTTACTTACACATTAAATTTAACATAACAGTTAATAAACTTTTAAAAACCCGGAAATAAATCTATCAATATAATGATTGGCACAATTCTAACATGTAAACTGCGAAACTGTGCAGTGAGGAAGCAGATAGTAGGACATATTAATTTGACTGTAGTAAGTATCTTGACCTGGTTCCTTATTTACGCAAGTTTAAAGTACTCTTTAAAATTTGTTTACACTAATCGTGTCTAATTAATAGTTAAAAACTACGGATTTACCATATGGGTCCTGGTGAGTATTCTCCATTAAATTAAGTACATATAACTGACAGTTTGACCTATCTTGGTAACAATAAGCCTGTTCGCGCTGTATTTGTTTATTACATCTGCCCGGCTTCCTGCATTTCCGTACCCTGTAGGTCCTGCAGTTTTCGGCACAGGTTGACCATTTCGACCACTTACTCCATATATCAGAAGGAGCTTGTTTTGTCAAGTAACTGCTGTTCTGAAACAAAAAAAATCTACTAAAGAGTATTTATTGACATGACAATAATAATTTTATTTATTATTATATAGGTGTATATATATATATATATATATATATATATATATATATATATATATATATATATATATATATATATATATATATATATATATATATATATATATATATATATATATATATATATGAAACTTGGGTCGAGTGAGTTTCCGGAATTTTTTTTCTAAATGGCATCCCCTTTTTTCATATATTTATATTTATCGTTCAGTCCTTAGTAAAAAAAAGTATAAGGTTGCTTCTAAAATTAATATTTTCTGAGAAATTTTAAAGAAACTGATTTAAAACATTTATTTTTTATTTTACAAATATATTTTTAATCAATTAATTTAACACAAGAAACAAAAATCTAAACAATAACATAAAAAATTATTACAAAACGTGTTCGATTTTTGTCCATTTACTTCGAGACATTTTACAATTCTTTTCTCGACGGACAAAATAGCCTCGAGGATTTGAGCAGGACGAATCTGTCCTATTGCTGTAGATAATCGTTCCTGTAAATCTTACAAGGTACCGTATAATAGTTCCACGTACTTAGCGCCATTTAAATTTTCTCGGTACATCGTGAAACTTAATATGTCTTCTTTCAGCAAACACATTAACTGAAATTTTTGATGGAAATTTCGGAAATTATGGATAAAAAATGTTGAAAAAATGCTCCAAGCAAGACATTTTTGACGCGTCTTCAGTTGACGTTTGCTAAAAGGAAAGTGAAAAATATGAATTTAATGTTGTAAATAATTTCCAATTTTTTGTATGCGCTTTTATTGAATAAAATACTTAATACTCAACATAACAGCATGCTTAATCACTTAGTATGCCTAATAACTAAATAAAGCATGTTCAGGTGGTTTACGAACACTAAAGAAGGCTCGTTAATATTCACTATATTGATTTATGAACTACTCCCTGGTGTATAATAACAAACATTATATGCTCACTGATACTATTATATCAATTTACAAAATTGCACAAAATTCTAAAGTATTCTAAATGAGAAGAATAGAGCAGTATGAGATATTTTTATCGAATACCAACGTAAGATTTGAATTTTAAACGAGACTTCATTGTTGAGGTTACCTGCTTTTGGAACCCTAAAATTTCTTTATCTGAAGTATAAGTTTCATTGTCACTTTAAACCCTAATGTCCCATTTTGTGACAGACATAAACATTAGTCAGTATTATATTAGTATCCGAATAATAGAGAGACCACCAGATATCATAATCCCTTTCAGATAAAATTAAGCTTAAAAGGTTTATCATACAACTATATGGGTGGGATTTAATAGCAACCATGTAGGTATGTAAAAGTATGGTTGCACAGTTCATGCACATGTAGTCCTAGTAGGAATAATATATCTAGAGTAAGAAAAATATGAGTTTACAATAAAAAAAATAGACTAAGTTGTAGTGCTTGAGTTTGAAACTCAGCAATTTTGACTGATTTTATTAAAATCATATTGACAATAATAGGTCAGTCAAATTATAATTTATCCCGGAATTAATGTCCAGTAAGCTGGAAATTGTTATAATGCCTTCATTTGGTCCTAAATGCATGTAATCTTAGTTTGCACCATCCCAGGAGGTGAGCAACTTTTGGGACCAAAAAAACGCGAAATTGCACTATTTTCAGGTTTTGCTTCTAGCTGGAAAAAGGTGGGTCGGATGGAAAATGTCATCTCATTTAATACCAAGGGGAGTTAAATTCTGCGCCGAATAACTTGAAATTTGGTTCGGTGGTATAGTCGAAATGAAAAGATAGACACCGGGAAAATTTCTCATTTCAGTGCAAACTTACATTTTGCGACTTTCCAAGACCACATATCGTTGAAACACATAAGTTCGTGTTCCTTATCTCATAATAAAATAGTAAATAAGAAATAACACTGATCAGTGATTACTGCCTTTATTTACAAATTTCAATTTGCATTGCATTGCATGATAAATAATCGAATTAGAATCTGAATCAGTGCTCGGCGAGAAGCTGAGCTTGATAGGTTAGGTTCTCAACGAGCACCGATTACGATTCTGAATTCTTATTATCATTCGATTATTTATCATTCGAATGTGTCCATCACTAAAAATAAGAAACCTGTAATATGATTTCGAAATACAAGTTACAAAATTTTAACTCAGTATGACTCCAGGAATGCCCACCACGAAAAAGAAGAGCGCCGCCGCTCCCATTGTTCGCGAGGATATCATATCGGTCATTTATCCCCTCAAAGTGGATTAATTTCTGAAGAAGATTGAGAATGACATTCCAGAAACCCTTAAGGTGCTGGTGGGGTCAATTATTGTTAACCCCAAAAGGAAAAAAGACCCTGTAGACGAAAATCTCTGCTATCGTCACGACATATTTCGAAGTTCAGCTGTTTCAAGCATCTGTTCTCCAAGACCCACCGTAAGTCGTGCTGGAAGAGTCTTTTAGCCAATCGGTGCGTGACAATGCTGATGTTAACGTAGACATGATTGACGGCTCCAACACGTGGCATGATATGGGGGGCACCTAAACCTAAACACCTCAATCCTCAGCCTGACCAGAGGCAAGAATTGCAAGATTGAAGAAGGTACTCAAAGCCGAGGACACTGGGGCAATCGGAAACATATCCTTGGTCACATTTCTAAAAACCAAGCATGATGGCCTCAAGTTAATTCGTATCTAAGATATCAACGTACGAAACCCAATCGATGCGGTAAAATAATCAACCAGCGACTTCATGCGGTTCTATGGGAAATTGAGAGAGCGTCTGGACGTCCCGGGGTGGAACGGATTCATGGAGTTGATTTGCGTAATGGATGATAGTGGGCTGCAGGATGTCCTTAGCACCATTTACGTAAGACAGTTTACAGAAAAGAGGCTGACGAGGCACGCATATTCAAGAATTGTCAGGGGTCATGTTTTGGTTCACCATGTACTGGCAAGAACTGGTATTATCAACAATGACCATTACTGACGACGAGCATCAGGCAATATTGGCTATGCTGACTGAGGTAGGAGCAGCTCCAAATTTTCACAACGCCTGGACCAACCAGCGCTTATGAGTATTATGGAACAATTTTATTAGAAATTGTCGGAGCTTGAGCAGACTGGACTTGGACTGGAAATGTTCTTCACCCTCACAATGCATTAAATGTAGGCAACACACCTCATAATTACGATACCTAAATGTGCAACTTAGAAGGACAGAAAAAAACAATTTTGAATTGATGCCAAATTAAGTCTTTCACGCCTTTATGACCAAATTAAGATATTAAAATGGTTTCCAGTTAACGAAAATTAATTCCTCAAAACACTTTTTTGGATATAATTTAACCGGCCTATAATTATTTTTATTAGCATTAATCACAATCATCATAGGTTTATAAATACGAATATACATGAGCATAGTAATTAATTACTTCTTTACAGTTATATTGTACTTCCACTTGAATACTAATAAATTATACTTTTGAAATGTTCTCATTAGCCAGTCGTCAGGCCCCGAAGAGTTCTACTATACTGATTTCTGACTATTTTTCAGGCCCTTGTCAACTAAGGTAACCGACTTCATCACGGCAGCATAAAATAATCATTTTATCTGATTTATCTTACCTCATTTAAATGCACAATATGAAACTCCTTCTTTTGTCTCGATTTCCGCCTGCATCTCCTCTTATTACAAGGCCTTTCTTCGTACATCCTTGACCCGTGACAAGAATAGCCGATGCATTCTTTCATTCTTCTCTGGAAGCAGTCCATGCATCTACTCCATGTTGACCACGTAGTATATTCTTCCGCTGAGCCATTACTGTACCTCTCCTCCTCGATGTTTTCTTCATAGTAATCAGCAAAATAATCTTCCATATCCATCTGTGATGTGGTATTTCTTTGGTTATTTAACTGACTGTGCGTATTTTCCCTCTGAAAAAGAATATAAATATTTATTTGCAATATATACAAGTAGTACTATACATATTTTGAAAATATTTCAAGTTGTCATTGGAGGTTTATCTAGTTCTAAATTATCTACATTAAATAATAATGCATATTTTTCAGAATCTTAAATAAACCAATTAAATATAAATAGTTGTTAATTGAAATTCATAACAATAACTCTTAACAATTTTACTTCCGTAAAATATGAATTGCCGTAAAGGATTAAAACAATTTTGATATATACAGGTTAAACCCGCAATGAGCAACAATGCTACAGATGTCACTACAGATAATAAGGGTTATAGGACAGATTGTAGGTTACCGGCAGTCAATTTTTTTTCAGCGGTTCTTTATCAATTAAGCTTTTTGAGCAGCTTCGAATAGACTTAAACTTAAGTTCGCCTTTCGATCAATGGAGATATTAAAATAATATTTCCAAAAAATATTTTTGTATATATACAAGGAAAAAACTGTGTTCCATTAGGCATTTTTGATGATGTGTGTATAAACAAATATTGTTATTGTTATTGATGTATAAGTACATCAATTTTAATTGGATTTTAAAAAGTGATATACCATTATGATGCCTGATTAGTCAGCAATATCTTAATTTCAGTGTAACATATTTTCTCTTTCATTAAATGATCAAGCAAAATTTGAAAAGTGCACTAGTTTAATTAAATATATAATTTAATAAATTCATAACATAACAATTAATGTAAAACACGCAAATGTAAACGAAAAATGTTTCTAATGATCCGTATTTCCTCCAGCAGCATTAATTACAGCTTGAAACCGTTTTGGCATACTTAAAATTAAATTATCACTTTCGTTTTGATATAATAGGGTCCATTCTTATGTAAAAAGATCTTGATGACCTTGGCGAGTGCTCATATATTGTAATCCTGTACAAACCATGTACAGGATATGTCTGAGTCTCTCTTGTAGATCACATCCTCTCCAAACTCGCACTCTTCTTAAATCAGAGTACAGACAAAACCTAGATTCATCTGTGAAAAACACAAAACTCCACTCCTGTAGGCTCCAATGCACATATTGTTGTGCCCACCTTAATCCAGGATTTCCACGACGTAACATGGGAGTCCTCAATGGACACCTGGAGTTCACGTGCAGTTGTATGCATATTTCGGCGAGGTAGTTCTATCGTCTATCTTCGGCTCTCCATCCTGTCGGGGCGCAGTTGCACATTGATGACCTCATGTCTTTCAGCGACATCACCGAATTGTTCATATCGATGCCACAATCTCGAAATCACGCCCCGAGAGACGTCAAAATGACGCGCAACAGCTTGCGGAAGACCAGCCTCAATCATATTCACAGCATTTACCATTTGAACATGTGCTAAATGTCACCGTGATCACGATTGACCTTAACAATATTGTTTTAGTATATACGGTTTTAAAGTTTTTCTTTAATCTTTACAATTTGAAGCAATAACAAATTTGAGGCGGTATTACATTTGCCTTAATAAAACAGTGCAATTGACTGATTAATTTCCATGGCATATACAGGGTGAGTCAGTTTTTTGTAGACAAACTTTAACAGGGGATAGAACGCACGTTTTTAAAAAGAAAAGTGCCTATAAATATATGGCCGATCTAGCTTCCTAAGGAAGATACAAGGTGTTAAAGTTTCATTTTTTTTTACATTAATGTGTAATATTTTCTGAACGGAATGATATATTCACTAAATATTACACATATCTTAACCTGCATAGGATCAACATGTTGTATTGTTCCTGTCGAAAATACTATAGTGGATGTTACTTTTTTCGGGTACTTCGGATATTCTGCATAATGGAACTTTTTTTTCGTACTCCACTGACATTATCTGATACATATTTCTAAAATAACGGCCCCTTAGTAACAATTTTGATCTCTTGTAATTTTGCTCTAACTACGACAGTTTTAGAGATATTGGCCGTTGTTTCTCTGACAGTGTAATGTCATTATATTTTTTTTCTCGAATTTTCTTTATGACTTATAAACGAACGCTTAGATTTTTTCATGTTTGGGGGATAATGCCTATTAATTAAGGCGCATAAAACAAGCGGTAAGAATGTTCAAAAACTTGCACAGTGGCGGGGTGGAAGGGGTGCTCCACCCCTTTCGTAAACAGAACATCTACGCCAAGGATTATTTAAAAAAAAACTGTTATTTTCATTATCTACATACAGTTTAACAAAAATAATGTCCCTTCTTCTGTTTCGAAATTCCTGTGCGGTTCCTAGTTATTTTGATTTTTAGTGTTTGATGTGGTACTAAATTAAGTAATTTATTTATTAGCAATAATAATTATCGGCTAAATATTTAATTCTTTCAACGAAACCTACCTAAATATGGTGTGTTAAGGATTCTAAAAAGCCGAAATCTCTTATTCTTTATCTTTTTCCAATGTAGTCAAAATAAATATTTGTTATATCAAGCCTTACTCAAATACAATACTTTTATATGTTGAAATCTGTTAAATTACAAATGTACTTACAATACAATATATTATTGTGCAGTTGCCAAAAGTCTTAAAAATTTCCTTTAAGTTTTATTAAACTTGTGCATGTACCAATTTCTGTTTCAATTTTTGTTGTTGTTTGCTAAATAATTTCCATTTAAAACTAGCGTATTTGTAACTGTACGTAATAATTGCAACAAAATATTATACTCCTTGGAAAACAAGTAAGCATTATGTCATATTTTGAAACGACAGTGTGACGTATTACAAGTTTATCTACAAACAATTTTGCTTCATCTTGAATATTTTCACTGTTATTAATTATTATTTTTAAGATTAAAAAGTTATTTTATGTGATTTGCCAGATTTTAATTAGTGTAACATGCCGTTTACATTTACAAATAGCGAACAAGCCGACATTCATTTTATTTATGGGTTCGCAAATGGGAATTCAAGATACGCAGCTAGGGAGTATCGAAGAAGATTTCAAAATAGACGACAACCTCATCATTCCATTTTTGTGAGTATCCACCGTCGATTTGTTAACCAGGGTTTGAAAAATGTACCCGGGGGCCGACAGAACAACCGTGGACGAGATAGAGACCGTATATTGCGGGAATTTAATAGGAACCCAACGACAAGTACTCGACGTGCTGCTATTGCTCTTGGTATTTCCCAAAGTAAAATTTCCCGGGTTTTAAAACGGGATCACAGACGCCCATATCATTTTCAACCTGTTCAAGGTTTATGTCCAGGTGACGCTGAACGAAGACTTACTTATTGTAGGTGGGTTCTTAACTCCATTCAAAATAATAGGGATTTCTTATCCAATATACTGTGGACTGATGAATCTTGTTTTACTCGTCGTGGTATAGTAAATTTTCACAATCTGCCATCTCCCAGATCCCCCGATTTAACACCACTTGACTTTTTTGTGTGGGGATTCATTAAGGAAATAGTGTATACCACTCCGGTTAATACACTTGAGGAACTTCAAAATCGCATTAGAGATGCTTGCAATGAAATAAGGGTGCATCATTTAGTTAACTTAAGACGTTCTATGATACGTCGCAGTGAAATGTGTATTGAGAAGAACGGTTTACATTTTGAACAAAGTATCTAATTTTATGTATGTAGGTACTAGTGTTATTGTTATTAATTCTTGTAATTGTTATTTATAAATCATTATTGCTAACAATTGTTATTTATTCCACAATTATTATTGTTAATTAAATATTGCTATAAATTCAAAAATGTTTATATCTCCATAAACATTAACATCAATGCTCATCTAATGTTTTTTTTGTAATTGTAATTACTTGGAAAGAGATAAAGAGATTTCGGCTTTTTAGAATCCTTAACAAACCATATTTAGGTAGGTTTCGTTGAAAGAATTAAATATTTAGCCGATAATTATTATTGCTAATAAATAAATTACTTAATTTAGTACCACATCAAACACTAAAAATCAAAATAACTAGGAAACGCACAGGAATTTCGAAACAGAAGAAGGGACATTATTTTTGTTAAACTGTATGTAGATAATGAAAATAACAGTTTTTTTTAAATAGTCTTTGGCGTAGAAGTTCTGTTTACGAAAGGGGTGGAGCACCCCTTCCACCCCGCCACTGTGCAAGTTTTTGAACATTCTTACCGCTTGTTTTATGCGCCTTAATTAATAGGCATTATCCCCCAAACATGACAAAATCTAAGCGTTCGTTTATAAGTCATAAAGAAAATTCGAGAAAAAAAAATTATAATAACGACATTACACTGTCAGAGAAACAACGGCCAATATCTCGAAAACTGTCATAGTTAGAGCAAAATTACAAGAGATCAAAATTGTTACTAAGGGGCCGTTATTTTAGAAATATTTATCAGATAATGTCAGTGGCGTACGAAAAAAAAGTTCTATTATGCAGAATAGTCGAAGTACCCGAAAAAAGTAACATCCACTATAGTATTTTCGACAGGAACAATACAACATGTTGATCCTATGCAGGTTAAGATATGTGTAAAATATTTAGTGAATATATCATTCCGTTCAGAAAATATTACACATTAATGTAAAAAAAAATTAAATTTTAACACCCTGTATCTTCCTTAGGAAGCTAGATCAGCCATATCTTTATAGGCACTTTTCTTTTTAAAAACGTGCGTTCTATCCCCTGTTAAAGTTTGTCTACAAAAAACTGACTCACCCTGTATATTGATTTGTAGAGAACAAGTTAATGAATTGAATGTTATGTATTTAAAAAAAATCTCCTCTCTTGTTGAAAAAAGTAGAATAATAGCCGTACTCCTTAGACAGTTTTGCGACCCTCGTCGCAAAAGTACAGCACCCAGTACAGTAATTAATCCAGGAATAAAACTTTTTGTGAAATTGTGAACTTTCTGATGAAGACTTTTCTTTGCATGACAACTCCAGCTATTATGGTGATAATAATAATGAAATATTGGTCAGTTTCAATGATATTTTCGGTGCCAGCAACACAATTAACCAAAAACAAAGATTGATAAAATTATAGTGCACAGCAAGTTACAAGATCACTCTTTGATGGACATCACAAAGGCAACGGCAAGGAAAAAACAAGTATATAAAGAATAACAAAGAACATGAAGTCAGAAGAGAGATCAGGAAGGTCTTTGACGTTTCTGGAAAAGCCAACAAACATAAGAAACCTAAAACCATCATCAAGCGGTCCTGTAACGTATGATGATGGATTAAAGATACTGTTAATAACATGAGATATGCATGAGTTTCATGTTGCATACAATTTTAAATTTCATAGATTTTCAAATTGTAGAAGAAAAAGTGATATAATAGGAAATATTATATTTTTCTTTGTTCTATCAGGATCCAAAAAATATATCATGTATTATATGGCTATACTTATGAATTAAAGTATCTTAGGACTTATTCGGTTCTAAAAAAATGTTTCTATGAGTACAATAATTATGAATTACTTACTTCTAAAACACGACACTCGTATGTCATATTTATATGTTAAGAATTTTTCAACGATTGTACCCTCCTAAAAAAGAAATTCTATGCCATTGTAACAAATGTATATCTGATTTACCATACTTTAGTCTTACAGAAATCGTGGGTCACTGGTCACTTAGATTAAATACAATACAAAAGGAAGAAAAAATTCACTATTAATATTAATGTCCCTGTAAAAGGGACTAACTAGACTAGATGACATACAATGATGAATGAACTGAATAAATACTATTACAATAGAAGGATTTATTCAAATATTCAAATACCTACCCTGCTGGAATTTACTTTGTCATATTTTTCGTTAATCCGGATCTATGCATGTGGCAGCAAATTATTAATATTTATAAATGCTACTCTAATAACTAAAGTAATTATATGAAGGATGTAGATCAATGAGCTTTCAATTTGCTCCCGCTATTCGGTTTCCTTGACACCATGTTAGTTCAATTACATTAATATAACAACCGCCTATTTACAAACAAGGTGTGACGAATTAACATAAAATAGAATAAAGCACAAAATTGTCATTGCAACAAAGGCATTGAAGCCATTGTGTTACCTTTTATGCGAGCAATTATCTTGCCTCATCCAAATTTGGTAGCAAATTGATGAGTTTGCATGGACGTGGGAACCCAGCTATAAACAACAATTAATTTAGCCCAGTCAAAATATATATTTTTATCAGGAAAAATTCGCATAGAGCTGATAATTGGTACAGATCTTATATGCTATTGACTATGTAATTGAATAAGGAAATGATTGGTTCAAGATATATTGTTTCATAATTATATTCAATACATTCAAAAAAATATATAGATCCACAAGTGTTATTAAATTTATTATTGGGGATTTTTGAGTATAGTAAATGTGTCTACTTTTAAGTCTTTAAATCGCAACTCCAAACCTATGCATTTTAGTTATACACATAATATATTTTTTTTGTAGATAATCACGTTTCCTATTGAAATGGCAAATTCTAAATTCAAAAAACTTTTTTTCATCAAAATAATTTTAAAAAACTATATAAAACGTTAAATTCAATTTTTTTTGTATAACTTCTTCCTGAGTGATTTTAGGCATTAGTTCATAAAAAAGAAAACTGACGTAATTTTCGTCAAAATGGTGACAGACAACATTATTTTTGATCAAAATTGGCTGATATACAGTCGTTCAAAGTTACCCACTATTTAAGAGTGTTACCACTTTCTGCCCGTATACCATATTATTATTTACATATAATTTACGTAAAGATAATTTTTATTACAACTACATCTTAGCCAATTTTTGTCAGAAATACTTTTGTCGGTCACCATTTTGACGGAAATTACTTCAGCTTTCTTTGTCGTAAATCAATGTCTATACCTAGATG
>CAXKVY010002803.1:0-34010 GCA_964058915.1 Tetropium fuscum | reverse complement strand
TTTCTGTCAAAAAGGCAAATTATAATAGTATGAGTATCAGAGAAAAAAACACGTGGATTTGGCCTTTGGACAACCCCGCTGAAATAGGGCTTAACGTATATAGGAAGACATCACAAAAGTTCATCACGCTACTTTTTCACTTTTCACTCAATAATTGAAAAAGTAATGATTTAGAGAAAAAATTTGTTCACACAAAAGTTGTTGAGCGGATCATTTTGCGTAAGGATTAGGCATTCAAAAAATTCGAAAAAATGTTTTCGCTGCGGTTTTTAGTGCCAAAATAAAAAAAATGTGAAAAAAATTACTGTAGGATCAAGCTGAGATACGAGACATTCACTTTCTAATGCGTAGCAGCCGGTCTCATTAAATTATACATTCGAAACTTGTCTGGTTAATAAGTAGAAACCTTAAGCTACTCACTGATTTCGTAACGTGTTTGCAATTTACTATTATTTACTTAAAAAGGACATTATATTATATAAAATTATATACGGTGCCGTAAGGATACAAAAAATTATAGTAATCTGTTTTTTTTTTCTGCCAGTTTTTCTTCTCCCTCGTCGGCGTCGTCGTCGTGGTTATCGTTATCGTCCTCCCCTCCTCCTGCCCTCCTCCGCCCTCCCCCTCCTCCTCCTCCTGCCCTCCACCATCCCCTCCTCCTCCAAATGAACACTGCTGCATTAGGTCGCCATACTAAAATTTTTCAATCGGATGTAGCGCATATTGTTAAGCGTTCTAATGGTTACGTGATACTCCAATTTCGACGAATTCAGATTTTTAAAAAATATTTTGTCGTATTTTTATTTTTTTGCATATAATGTTTTATAATGTTTAAAGGCATTTTCTTTGAATTTTTGGAAATTTTCATTCAATATTTTTTTTGTCGTTACGTTTTTGACAATTTGAAATCAACATTGAAAAAGTAAACGAAAATCAACATAAAACTGGAACACAAACCTTGAAAAGGAAAGATTCTAATTCATATTAAAATTTTACGAGTTTTCCCGTAAAATTATATTTTTAATCATTTTAAATATAACAAACGTAATTAGCGACTCAAAAAATCCCTATAGCGACCTATCACATGATCATTTCAATAATATTAAAAAAAATTCTTTCCAAGTTTTCCATAGTTTTTTCCTGTAAAAAACTTAGTCGGCCTCATTCCCTAGCTCCCACACTGGACTATGACTCTTCTATTAACTATTCTCTTGTGGTTGCTAATTGTATGGCTGATTTTAAATGAGCTGTTGACATTGACTCATTATTCAAAGGTTTGTTTCGATTTGATTAATGATCGTTGTCGAGATGTAAATAAATGGTTTTATAGAATTTTCTGAATTGTCTGAATGAAGAATATCCAGTTATCTTACTTAATTCTTGTTCATTAACAGCTGCTTTTTCTAAATTTGTTAGGGATGTGACTGATTTTTTTAAATTTTTTCATGTCCAATTCAATTTTTTCAGCTCATGTTTTCGACCACTTAAAAATTTCGTTGATTTCTGTATGATTATTTCTGTACTAACCTTTTGATATAATATAATTTTTCCAAAAAGCATTGGAGTTAGATAAAGTCTAACAGTTGAAATATAATCCGTTCGGCGTATTTTTTTTCTAAAATAGTCTTGTTGGGCAGATATCAGTTTTCTATATATTTTTTTACCATTTACTATCGCAACATTTTTTAAACCACCTTGACATATTTTTGAAAACTGTATTGTATTTAATGCGGCCAGTTAACTCTCCTTTATTAGATTTTTCTTCCTTAAAATAATATAATTTCCAATTTGATGCGTCTCCTCCTCACCAAGCTAGGTCGTATGCAGCACTGTGAAATATTCTTTTTAAAAGTATTTGTGTATTTTCATTCCATATTAGCGCTATTTTAATAATCTCACTTTGCTAAGAACTTCTTTCATCAAGATTTGCGTGGCTCTCTTGAAAGTGGAATTGGTAAAATGGCTTGAAAATTTCATTACATTTTTCAAAATATATATTTTGCAGGATGTAGTATTTCTTATTGTTTTCACAACGTACTTAATCTTTATAATCTTCTCCTTTTTTCTTTTCGGTCTTAAAACCCCAATCCATTAATGTCCTTGTCACTTCCTATACAAAATATTCTAAATTGGTTCCAAATTGATGATTGGCTTTATTTCGTATTTTTTGGGGACACAATTTTCTATTTCATTTACTATTTCCTCTTCACACGTATTGCCAAATCGACACATGCATATATATTTTTGATTTTGTCTAATAAATAGCAATTATCATTTTTTATCAACAGTTTTAAACAGCGCTACGCTTTTTTTACGTTTGTAATAGCGATTTTTTTTACATCAGTCGAATTGTCGAAATTATATGTCCTGATTGGTTAAAGATCCTATGAAAAAAATAATAAAATAATATGTAGAAATCCAACCTTGCGTAGCGTCAAGTTGGAGACACATCTTCTATAACATGCCCTGTAGAGTAGAAAAAGAAGGAGCACAAAATGTATGGTTAGCAGCACAAAAGAGCAGCAAATGATATCATATTTTTATACATAAAATTCCAATCTTACTTTACCAACATCACCGAGATCGAAAATACTATGAAATGGAAGACATGTTATTTGTTGGCTATGATGATTGAAGCTTACTTGAAACAATAACGTTCCGCTGGAAGTGCCACCTATATGTTGTGAATTGTTTCGATACATTATAAATAAATGATCCTCAAAAGTTAATATTTATCGACTAATTGTACAGCTTCAATTTGTATTAATTAATATGTGTAATACTTCATATTAAAATCATTTTACTGCAATACATTTGTGCATAATTCATATTAGTAGAGTCCAAGGAGACTCAAATTGTGATGTTCATTTGCAATTTGTGTTTAAAAGCTGATATCAGGTTTGGATGATTCCTCACCTTAAGAAACATCGAAATTCGTAAGTCGTCAGGTATAGTCCTGTACGAGGTGATTCTTCTAGGGAATGAAATGTGAGAAACACCCAAAATATATACAATATTTGCATAATGTTAATATACACATTTCCACGTTCGTATATGTCGAGGCTCAGCAATTTATGATATCGAAAAAAATTAACATAGGAAATGTTTAAGGGATCGGTAGTGTAACGTTAGATATAGGCGGGCATCGAAACAAATGTTCTGTCACGACCCCTGGACGCAGGGGTGGTGGATGGTTAGTAATAATATATGTTATTATTATGTAGCCTAATAGCTCCTTGCAGTAAATGGTTGCTACTAATATTTATATTTGTGATATAGATAAGCCGATGCCAAATAAATTATCCCAGTAATTTAATTTTTGTTCATTATAAATCTTTCTAGTAATAAAGCCGTTAAATTATTAATTTGTATATTGTGTTAAATAAATTCAATGTTATTTATTTATAAGATGAAAAATAAAATAGGTTTGAGTTTAATACAATTTATTGGGCCACCGCGTACAATAGATAGGCCAATTCTAGTTATTGGCACTATAATTTTATTCAACGCTATATAGTCAACGCATAACCATTTTTGGCATTTTCTTTTGTACCAGTAGAACAGTACAACAGTTAATTATATTTAATTTTTTGACGCTCATTATCTGAAACTCCCTTCTACCGGTTTACCAGAGGTAAGGGTTATTTCATGTCAGTTTCATTTGTTATTCCTAGTTCTGTCAGTGTACCAACATTAAAAGATAACAATAAATGGTTTAATATTTGAAAAACTATTCCTGTCATCTGGATTGGAACCTACATTGACTACTGAATTTTCAATTGTAATCTCTTTACGCTACACTTGGCATTCAGGATCCGTTACCCAGGCCCACCGCCACTTCTCCATCACGATGATGACGGATTTAGGATTTATGTGTATATTTCAATAAATAGGAATGCGGATAGGAATAACAAGGGCACATACATAAGCTTCAATATCCAGTCTTTTGAAAATCGTTTTTGTATCCAGATGGT
Organism: Tetropium fuscum; assembly: GCA_964058915.1. Classification (NCBI taxonomy): domain Eukaryota; kingdom Metazoa; phylum Arthropoda; class Insecta; order Coleoptera; family Cerambycidae; genus Tetropium; species Tetropium fuscum. Next base: position 30,036 of record CAXKVY010002803.1, on the reverse strand, counting down.
TTATTATTATTAAATAAGTATTTGTTTATTTGTAAAGATACATAAATAAATATGTTTACTCCTATATATAACAGTGAGGAGGTGCTTCATAGTATCCATGATAACAGCATTAATTTCCAATTGGTAATAAATAATTTCAAAAGTCCGGATTATAGGGGATTGCATAGACAACTTTACTAGCGAGAGAGAGCCGCAATGGTAACTAATTTCGGTGTATTTTCTACCATGCTAGAAATAATTATTCTTATTATATTATACATGAGGAAAAAGATTATGGCAATGAGAAGGGCATATTAAAAAACAGAGACAAGCGTAACACAAAAAGACCCAAAACAATTACTAACAGAATTAAGAAATATGTACCCATGCTTCTCAGCCGCTTTTGCTTTTGTAAACTAACAACAATTAACAATAGTAACATAGCATAATAACCCCCTGAAACCCAACCATTATGTGTCATATATAATAAACAGCCAGTAAAACCGCACCCGGAAAAACGGAAAGCCGTGAGCACGCAGATTATAATAACATGAAGAAATACGGCTAAAGTATCCAAAGTAGATCTAAACCAGAGCATTTATGCCAAACGCACTGCTAGAAGGAGCTACGAGATCTCAAGTCGAGACAACCAGTTCTAGCCTAGCCTAGGTCTAGCTAGAATTGCTCTACGCATCGCAGATTACCACAGCATTCACCGTTCATACCTCTGAACACCTATCCAACGTCTGTTTAGCAGTCCGCTGCTTCCACTTCTCGATAGACATATACTGCAGCCTACTTACAATTCCGCTGAAGCACACCGCCTCGGACACACTACTTTCCACTACCTATAATACACCTGCATCATTTCTAGATGTGCCGACATTCGTCCACATGAGAGGACAACTTACCTGTGTCCTAGCTAATTGGACCTAACGGTACCCAAATAATCCAAGCTACCGAATACAACGCCCAACCATACTTACCTGCTGCTTTCACTAGATGCTCCATTTTTCTACAAAGCCCAACTCACTCGCTAAATTGTAGTCAAAATTCCAACTCATACGTAATCCGAACCAAACAAGAGGAAGTGAGTGAGTGAGAAACTGGAAACTGAAACTAGAAACTTTTAAACATCAAATAAAGTATTTTTGTTAAACTGGTACGAGAGCCAAGAGTGCTAAAACAAGAGTTCCTAGTAAATACGAACTGAATTTCTGGTCAATTGATAATGAAATAACTAAATAATAATGTCATTTACTACTGCATTTATTTTCTTTTAGTTTTACACGACCATATAATTATAATTATTAATGTTAAGATTATAAGATAATGTTAAGAATGTTATGAAGATAAATCAGATTGCATTTAAATGTAACCTAATATGGTGACATTTAATTATAGTGTGACAGATAGGAGAATGAGGAATTATTTCTACCCTAACAATTCCTCTATATAAAGGGAAAACGAGGCCCGGGTATACTATACAGGTAATGTATAAAGCCCTTCTTTGTGGAGAAACTAATAAACAACACGGATTAGAGTTTTAATTGAGTTGGGTTCGACAATTTCTAATTAGGTTTCCTTAAGTTTTCTACTTGAAATAGTTGCCTGATCACTTTCAACTTTAGCTTTCTGTTGACAACTAATAAGTTCTGAGAATGTTAATAAGCTTACTAACTTTTTGATCTAATTATGTCTGCCAACCACTAACGTTGTCATAGAGAACTGCTCAAACAGGAGGAGAGTGATATTCCACAATTTATTTATACATTATTTAACCTAATTAATGTGATAAGAATAAAATTGTGCTAATATTTAATAAATTGCTACTTTTCTCACCATATTATACAAGCATATTATACAAGATGCTTGAAACTGTGCGAGCTATCCTCAACAGTTTCAAGCATCCAATCTTAATATTACAACCCTATTTATTTATATCATCGCTTATATCATTAATAAATGTTCTGCAATTAAATTTAGGAAAAATTAGTCGTTTATGTAATGTATGTATGTATAAGGGTCGGAGTGTAGGGGAAGGTAGTGTTACACTCCCATTCCACCACAGCACTTAGGCCTCATTAGGCCCTTTGTGCATTCCTCCTTTTTACTTGAGTACTTTTCTTCAAACCATCCTATTTATTACGGGTGGCCTGGTGGCAAAGTCTCTACAATTTGTATATATGATAGTATGGTTCTGAGTTACCGAGATTAATTACTCTGGTCCTCATTACCATTTATCTGGGACCACGCGTCCGCGGCAGATGTGTTGAGTGTTCCCAGGTCTCGGGCAGACGCCACAGTCCGGGCCCAAGCCTGCCTAGGTCACCCATCCAAGTGCCACCAACGCCCGCCCAGCATAACTTTGAGGATCTTACCGGTCATGTCTAAGCGGCTAGGCAGTCCCATTCAGTCACCTTAGTCGCCTCTTACGACAGGTAGGAGGTACTCTGGGTCTATTCTACAATTGTGGCCCCAAACCCAGAGGGGGAGGGCGTTTATGTAATAAAAATATGATTATGAAAAATTCTGAGAAATAACATGGTTATGTCAAATACATAGAAATACCCTACCATTATATACACTGATAATTGACTTGCTTAATTACACTGTTAATAACCTAGACATTAATAGAAACCTAGACAACAGAGATATTAATAAATAAATCGTTTTTACACTGCAAAACCGAAATCGTAATTGGCTATCCACAACACGAGCTCCTAGATCGATTAGTATTAGTAGTTCCATAGGAAGCAATTGTGTATTTACATATCAGCAATTTCTCTATAAAATAATTCCTTACAATATTGGCCGTCAACACTTAACTGAAAAATATTATCAATATTTCCAGAGTAAATTACCGTCAATACCGAATTTAATTTCAGATACAGAAATAATTGTGCATTTTGTCAGGGAATATATATGTAGCCATTTTATATTAAAATCCGACTACTTTCAGATAGATAAACAGTATATCATTCTAGAATATTAATTATGTTTTTTGCTGTCATAAACTTTCCAAGCTACCCTTAAGCAGTGATTGATATAAATGTCTTCACATAAATTGTCCCGAGAAATATTTCGCCTTTCATTTACCAGAAATTACTACTGGGGTGATGAAGGGAGTCCGTGTTAAGTCACTCTCAGTAAAACTGTCAGTGACAATATTCTGCTTGGTCTGTAACGACCACACCAACGGAATGGAATGCAGTGGGAACTTATTAGACCGCAAGTCTGTCTAAACTGCTGTGTCGCTATGTTATAACAACGGTCTGTGGATATATTTTTAGCGCAATATGAATATATTAACGTTGGGATATATTAGCTTAGAAAACTTTCAACATAATTACAAGCTGTCATAAGTTTACACTCCTCTAATTACTATCTTCGGTGGAATTTGGTGCAAAGTGCACTATATAAATATAAGTATCTGGAAACATTAATTCCAATAACATTTAGTTATTTATATATATATATATATATATATATATATATATATATATATATATATATATATATATATATATATATATATATATATATATATATATATATATATATATATATATATATATATATATATATATATATATATAAATAACTAAATGTTATTGGATGTTATGGTTATATATATATATATATATATATATATATATATATATATATATATATATATATATATATATATATATATATATATATATATATATATATATATATATATATATATATATATATATATATATATATATATATATACAGGGTGAGTCAGTTTTTTGTAGACAAACTTTAACAGGGGATAGAACGCACGTTTTTAAAAAGAAAAGTGCCTATAAAGATATGGCCGATCTAGCTTCCTAAGGAAGATACAGGGTGTTAAAATTCAATTTTTTTTTACATTAATGTGTAATATTTTCTGAACGGAATGATATATTCCATATTAGGTAGGTTTCGTTGAAAGAATTAAATATTTAGCCGATAATTATTATTGCTAATAAATAAATTACTTAATTTAGTACCACATCAAACACTAAAAATCAAAATAACTAGGAACCGCACAGGAATTTCGAAACAGAAGAAGGGACATTATTTTTGTTAAACTGTATGTAGATAATGAAAATAACAGTTTTTTTTAAATAGTCTTTGGCGTAGAAGTTCTGTTTACGAAAGGGGTGGAGCACCCCTTCCACCCCGCCACTGTGCAAGTTTCTGAACATTCTTTCCGCTTGTTTTATGCGCCTTAATTAATAGGCATTATCCCCCAAACATGAAAAAATCTAAGCGTTCGTTTATAAGTCATAAAGAAAATTCGATAAAAAAAAATTATAATAACGACATTACACTGTCAGAGAAACAACGGCCAATATCTCGAAAACTGTCATAGTTAGAGCAAAATTACAAGAGATCAAAATTGTTACTAAGGGGCCGTTATTTTAGAAATATGTATCAGATAATGTCAGTGGCGTACGAAAAAAAAGTTCTATTATGCAGAATAGTCGAAGTACCCGAAAAAAGTAACATCCACTATAGTATTTTCGACAGGAACAATACAACATGTTGATCCTATGCAGGTTAAGATATGTGTAAAATATTTAGTGAATATATCATTCCGTTCAGAAAATATTACACATTAATGTAAAAAAAAATTAAATTTTAACACCCTGTATCTTCATTAGGAAGCTAGATCGGCCATATCTTTATAGGCACTTTTCTTTTTAAAAACGTGCGTTCTATCCCCTGTTAAAGTTTGTCTACAAAAAACTGACTCACCCTGTATATATATATATATATATATATATATATATATATATATATATATATATATATATATATATATATATATATATATATATATATATATATATTTTATATATATATATATATTTTATATATATATATATATATATATATATATATATATATATATATATATATATATATATATATATATATATATATATATATTCAAGCAACCGTATATGATCCAGGTAGATAAGAGAAGCAGGCATCAGGTAATACTTCCTACAAAAGTATAAGGTACCAAAATATAAGATATAATCATTTTCTCGAAAATTTACATCATAAATATAACGAATTCGTTTCAACAAAGCTAAGTAGGGAAAATAGCTTAATAAAACCAAGCACCTAGCTTAGATAGGAGTTTGAAATAGGATATCCACATAATAAAAAACTGATAAATTCAATATTAATCGAAGCATAACATTTCACATCGGTCATATTAGTGTATTTAACTGTAGTATATACCAAAAGATGGAGCCATAAGCTCATAGCTGTTTAAATAATCAAATAGACCTACAGATAGAGCTTTGAGCTCACAACTGTTTATGAAATTGAGTAGATATAAATATATTTATATTTAATCATCAACACGTTGTTTTCTTAAAATGTACAAATATTTCTTGAAATTTTAGTATTAAGTGAAGATAATGTCTATTGGGTGGTAAAGTGTAAAGACAATACTGAAGGTTATCATTATACATCGTATCGGTTGAACATTTGTTGAGAAAATTTCATTCTGCATTCATAAAATAAAACAAAATAGACCATATGTATTTGTTTAATTTTGTTCCTTTAATGTGTACAGTGCATAATTGTTCGCACATGCCATAAATATTAGCAGAGCCTCATAGGACTGACTACTGCAGAAAGAGAGTACCTACATGCTAAAAAATGGAGCATAGAGATGCTAGTTGTGGAGCTATACTCTATCCAACGAGAGAATGGACTTGCTTTGCGCATCGGCGACTAAAGAGGAGGGGCTCTGTAACGAGCTACGCAGGACCGTCATTCGATGAAATAAATTCGTAAGTAGGTGAAATAAATTTTATTTTGAAAACATGAAAACATTTTATTTATTTAACATAAATTTATTATAAATGTATGAGCGTTATGAAAGTCATTTGTGTCATTTGCGGATTGCCTTCCTTTAATTTCTTATATAAATTTATTATAATTATTTTTTGACTTTGATACACGACCTAAAATTAAAAACAAAAATAAATCATTGACCACGGTTACTGGTGGTGAATATCATGCGTATTAAATAAAACATATTTATTATTATATTTCTTTACCTGGCCTCTTTTATTCTTCTTAATTGGCGATAATGGTGGATTTATCTCGTCTCTGGCTGCTGCCATTCTTATAATAGATTTAAAACTTATTTCACAACCGTAAACAACACAACTAAAATAACCGTACTTGCGAGACTACAAATACAAACTGTGATTAGGTAGGCAGTAGTAGGTACTTTATATAATTAGGTATCAGGTAGGTATCGGACCCAGGCGCCGGCCCTGGCTACCTGCTGAGCCAATTAAGACGTTGAGGGCGTTGAACTAATGTTCTAAGGGGCGGAGATCTGACCAAAACAGACGAATTTTCGCTCGAGTGCAAGTCCATTATCTCGTCTAAAAATAGTAAAGTAATAAGTGTACAACAACAAAAAATATACATATTAAATCATATTAAATATTTAGCGTTTAACATAAGTTTTAAATAAAAATAAATACAAAATAAAAAATAAATGGATATTAATAATGATATCGATATATATATATATATATATATATATATATATATATATATATATATATATATATATATATATATATATATATATATATATATATATATATATATATATATATATATATATATATATATATATATATATATATATATATATATATATATATATATATATATATATATATAAATATATATATATAAATAAACTGCTGTTCAAAATTATCGCACCACGTTAATATTTGCTAAAATTTGAGGTCTCATAACTTTTTTACTTTTAGTCCAATTTTGATAATTTTTTTAGAATACTGTAGATAAAACGACTAATTTCAACTTGCATATTCAGTCTTTTGTTAACTGAGGACTGTTTAGGTATTATACAGGGCTAACTAGAAGGTTGTTATATAACCCTAATTTTAAAACACTCGGTGGAATCATTTCGTAACCAAATTCTTTAAAAATACAAATTTTTGTTAAGAACAATTCCTTTCCTACATTTTGTTTTTTGGTCCATGTCTTTAGATACATTGATTCATTTTTAAGAGCAAAATGAATTTGTCACCAACAGTTTACTGTTAATTTACTATGTTGTTACAAGTGATATGTAAAACGTAGGCGGCGTATGTCAACCAGAAAACAATGATTGTGTGTATGCAATCTCATTTTGACACATTTTTAAAAACAATACGGTGTTGAGGAATATTCAGCCATTTAAAATAATGAATCGTGTGAGAAATTTGACAGCATTGGAATGTGTAAGAGCGCAAACTTTGGTTGAAGAGGGTAGAAGTATGCGATATATCTCTCGAATTCTGGGTGTTAACCATTCGACAATAAGTCGAATGTTAGAACATCACAGGGCAACTGGTTCTCACTCCGGGAGACATGGGCAGGGTAGAAAAAGGGCGACGAATGTTAGGGATGACAATTTTCTCCGCCAAAATGCTTTAGGAAATCGGACAGTAACAAGTTCGCAATTGAAGAGTGAACTTGAGATGGTTAGAAATGTTCAAGTTTCTGCTCTTACTGTAAGGAGAAGACTACGGGAGGCAGGTTTGATCAGTAGAAGGCCCATAAAGGCACCAGAACTTACCAGGGCTCAGAAGGTAGCTCGATTACGATTTGCACGAGCACATGAAAATTGGACTATCGATGACTGGAGGAAAGTCCTATTCTCCGATGAAACAAGAATAAGCCTAAAATCTTGTGATGGGCGGCAACGTGTGTATAGAAGACAAGGGAAAAGGGAAGCTGACTTCAATTTCGTTCTAAACGAACCCTTTGGTCGTGGCTCCAAAATGTTTTGGGCGGGTATTTCTTTCGATGGCCGTACGGAGTTAGTTCCTATTCATACAAGGGCAATGAATGCGGAATATTACGTAGAGAACATTCTCCAGGAGCATGTAATGCCCTATGCTCCGTTTATTGGTCCTGATTTCATATTCATGCAAGATAATGCAAGACCACATGTAGCAAAAATTTGTGTTGAGTACTTGAATAAGTCCATATTGATGTTATGAACTGGCCAGCACGAAGCCCGGATTTAAATCCCATCGAACAGCTATGGGACATCATTAAGAGAGCAGTGAGATGACGGCTACCAGCCCCACAGAACCTTCAACAGCTGGAACAGGTTACTCTTCATGAGTGGGATAATATTCCTCAACCCGTCATTCAAAACCTCATTAGAAGTATGCCACGCGGATTCAGGCTATAATCCGAGCTAGAGGTGGCAACACAACCTACTAGGGATCAGCTCACATAATTTTATTTCTTTGTTTTCCTTTGTTTTCTTGTTAATTAAAAAATGTTTCCTGTCAAGTTTTTCAATTGATTTCTGTATGGTGCGATAATTTTGAATCAATGCATCTAAAGACATGGACCCAAAAACAAAATGTAGGAAAGGAATGGTACTTTAGAAAAATTGGAATTTTTAAAGAATTTGGTTACGAAGTTATTACACAGAGTGTTTTAAAATTAGGGTTATATAACAACCTTTTAGTTAGCCCTGTATAATACCTAAACCGTCCTCGGTTAACAAAAGACTGGATATGCAAGTTGAAATTAGTCGTTTTATCTACAGTATTCTAAAAAAATTATCAAAATTGGACTAAAAGTAAAAAAGTTATGAGACCTTAAATTTTAGCAAATATTAACGTGGTGCGATAATTTTGAACAGCAGTTTATATATTATATATATATATATATATATATATATATATATATATATATATATATATATATATATATATATATATATATATATATATATATATATATATACATATTTATTAAAGACACAGGCATTACCCGACTTACTACAAAAAATTTTACCTATAAAGACAGATGGTTAAAGTATTCTGATAAAAGTTTATGGAATTTCGAATCACAGTACATTAAATCAAATTACTAATGATCCGATCCAAGATACGTTGGTTGTTATTATTTATTTTTTATCGCTCTTTTTCTCATTACTAATAGCATAATTTACGACAAAACTGTTATTACATACAATTAAATAACCTAATAAAATAATCATTAGTAATAATATTTTCCCATACGTTATTTACTATTTCCAGTAATTCTTGGACATTCCGTGTTCTCACATTTCGTGTTTGAATACTTCTTACGAGTAGCCCCCATACGCTTCCACAAGGTTAAGATCTGGACTATAACTGGGTCAGTTAAGAACACATTAATGTTGTTATCTTGAAACCAATTAGTTACGGTATGAGTAGTATGAATGGAATAATTGTCTTGTCGAAAGATGAATTCATAAATAATAAATAAGTATGACACAGAAAGGAGCATACAATATGCCATATGACACCAGAAACACATGCCTATATCCAATCCATGCCAAAATCTTACCAGAAAATCTACCACTTTTGTTATTGTTAGATATATATTTCTCATTCGAATCGAGTATTCGGAGGAAGTTACGCAAATCCTAGTCGAGTTTCTTTAGTATTTTCAGCTATAAGTACTCTTAAGTAGGAGAGGTCGATATTGAAAAACATATCAAAAATATAGATATTTAAAATCTACACACACTCTTAGAGTCACATTTCTAGTCGAACCCTCTCTATATGATATGTTTAGTAATATTAGAGAAACGAACAGGACCGAAGTAATATATTAATTAATTTTAATTATCTTGTTCGGGGTGGAAAAGCCTGACGTATTGAATTATATATACATCGACAAGCTTTTTGATACTGACATCCTCATCGTTGCTCAAAAAGAAAGGAACAAAGAGCACAGTATTATAGAGCTTCATGATTTTATAGCTGTAGCTCAGCTTTTTTGTTCTTATATCTTGTTCTACTCACATAGTATTTGTGTTGGGAATATGTAAGGTAATTTTTTTTAAATTCTATGATAGTCTTATAGAAGTTATAAATAAATAGAAATGATACAATAAAGAGATAATAATAGTTAGTTTCTTGTTACATTTTTAATTTGTTTCCAAGATATTAAGTTTAGAAAGGCAAACTTTACATAATGTCCTGTGACTATAAAGTTAGCTGTGACAACATCATTATTATTATGTTACATTCACTGTCTGTAACACAATAGTCTCGTTGTCAGATAATTTCAGGTGCAATTTCGAGAGACTATTTTTACTAATTTTTTACTAATGGCTACGTATTTTTTGCCGTAGAATACAATTTTGTGGTTCCGGATATTTAAATCATCATGCTTCATTTCGTAATTAACAATTATTAAATAAAAAACTTTTCTCGCGTTTTGTATATCGTTTGTATATCTTCGCTCTTAAAAATTTTTAGTATGGCACATACATTGAGGAAGTTGTTCCTAAAATTGTAAATATGGAGAAAATATGGAGAAAAAACGTCACTAAACAGTGAGAAAAAAAATGGTTACTCAGGATAAAAGTTGTCAAAAAAACAAAATACAAAATTTGAAGACAGGAGAAAACCGCATTTCATTAACTCAAATTCTATATAATTCTAACTAGTTCAATAGTTATACAGGTTTAAAAAAGGTCAAAATATTTCCACTATCAGATTCCTCATTATTGAGTATCATATTTATCTAACGTAGATACCTACTTCCATGGCAATATTATTTATTATTATTGGATCCTGTGTATTTTTTGGTCCAAAAGTTATCTTATAAAATATTATTATAGTCGTTAAAAATACATTTCTCATTAAACCAATGCAATTTATCATCAATGTTTTGCTTTGGCGGAACCGCTTCACAAACAAATTAACAAATCTAATTAAAGGAATGCTTATAGAAGAAAACTCTGATATTATTAAAAAGTAAAGCGTTGTTGGTGATGTATACTTAACTAACAGAACTTTGTCTCGAGCTAAAATAATATCGCCAAGATGTCAAATTTCCAAATTAGTTAAATAAACTTAACGCCTTTAGGGAAACAACCCTTTAGTTTCCGGTAGGTATTGTATTTATTTTAACAAGAAAGCACTACGACTACGCAAACAAAGCCTACTTTGTCGCTTAATGAATGTCTTTATTCTAGGCAGTTAGTAGACATACATGCTCACACAAACTAACATAAGATTAATTCGAAATCGCATTAGAAAAGCGATTGTTCACTGCCGTCAGACAAGTATATATCTAAATCCATCGCAAGTGGTAATTAACTTTGTAGGTTGGGTGCGTGCACATGGTAGAAGGATAGGCACGTAGGTACTTGTATGTATAGTGATAAAACTGCGATATATGTTTCCGTTAAAATAAACGATATAAGCTAAAACATAATAATATGCATATTAATTCATTTATTGAAAGTGTAAATTTAAAAAATTGGAAATTCCTAGCAAAATCACTTGCTTATTGCTTTGAGAATATGGTATATATGGTCAAAGGTTACAGTTAATTTATATACATATGTTTGGTTCTGTATAAGGATTTCCGACTATGACCGAAGTTTAACTATACTCTCTAAGTACTCTGTTTATTAGCTTGTAGAATGTATTCATTTCGGGTTTTTCTTTAGAAAAATATAGATGTGATTACCCAAGATGCTTGAACTTAAAAACCGACCAACATCCTTAATAAGCAAGTAATAAATTTAATTTTGAGCGATACTTAAATTACGCACATTCGCACATATCATGGTTTCATAGGATGCACTTCATATTATTTTTCCTTCTTTTTCTGTCGTTTCCTTCCTATCTTCACCATTTGTCATCATTTTTAATGGAGTTTTGAACGAGCGACGACTCTAGAACTAGAAAGCTGAGATTTGGAATTTTATCAGAGATGCACTTCAGTGATTCGATGGCGAATACACCCTTTTGAGACCTGATCTACCCATATGTTTAAGTGTCTGCATGAGACACCGTAGCCGTAGACATTTATTGAGATTTAAATGCAACAAGTTGTTTGCATAAGTATAATTAATATTTATAGGGGACTTCTGTGTTTGTCTCATTTCAAGTTCAGTTGAAACTCAGTTCAAGCTCAGTTCACTTGTTAGGCATTTTTACGCGTCCGCCGAATCCTTTGTCGGCCGTTTTCGTTTATGTCAACTAAGCGTGGATATTCTATATCACCTTTGGCAATCGGAAAATTAAGCAATAAGATATTATTCATTACCAGTTACCAAATGCTGACTATCACCATTCGTCCTGCTTATCATATGGTCAGTATAATCTCAATAAAAGGTTACTTGTAGTGATTAATAATTGTTTAATTGTTTCATATTAGGTTTAGTGTTTGGACACCCTCGGCTGCCAAGGGAGCCTCCTAACTGTGTTGCAGTTAGTAGCGCCCCTTTCTGTTTATATGTGTATGTGGTAGTAATGTACTTTTGTTAAAGGAAATCGAGCATCCACCCCTACTTGCAGACTGGAGCTGAGCTAGCCCTTCGGCACTGTTGTGACAGACTTGCTGTGCACTTTAAAAATGTATAATGTAGTTCTAAGAGATAAACAAAGTGCATTGACCGCCTAAAGGAACAATTTCTGATACTGTGGTAACAGAAATTACATGTGTGTAATTCCCAAATTTCTCAATATTCAGTTAATATATGAAATTCCACAATACTATATAAAATTTGTATATATTATTTCCGGATGTCATAAAATAATTACTGTGCATATAATAATATAGTATAGGCCAAGATGTTAGCCATCTTTACATTTATTTTCATCTACTTTAATATGGCAGTTCCGTAAATATTCATTTTTATAGTTAAAAGCGGCAACGCCGCTCATATCGTAGCCGGAAGGCTTAACAAAAGCATATATTTCTTTTTAACTTATTGGAAATGACGTGTTCTGTTTCCATTTGGAACAGTCGTGTAACCCGGTAATTGTCCCTCTGCTTTTATTTAGCAGCATTGATGGGTTGGCGGAATTTCCGCGCGTATACTTTAACGGTCATTCGCGATTCAGAGAAGATTCATAGAACAGCCACCAAAACCAAAAAGCGGTCGAAATAAGATTGTCGTGGATCAAGATGTAAAAAATGCGACACGTAGAACGGTCCACGGTTTCTTTATAAAGAACGAATTGCCCACTTTAGAATAAGATGCTGCAAAGTATAAGTGAAAATGATAGTATACCTAAAATGTGCAGTGCTACTCTGGCAAACATTTTCAAAGACATGAGGTTTACGTATGGAAGAGTAGACAGAAAGAGAATCATAGAAATATATGAAATAGTTAGTGGCTTTACGGATGGTTAATCTTCGAAAATTAAAAATATTTCATAACGAAGAACGGAAAATTAATTACACTGATGAAACCTGTGTCAACGAAGGACAGACTGTGAAGAAAGTCTGGTAAGATGGAAACGTGAAAAATGCATGGCACGCTGCGATTGAAGGCTCGGCAAATGGTTTTAAAATGCTGTCTGGAAAAGGTCGCCGTTTAATCGTAACACATATGGGAAGCGATAGTGGATTTTTGCCTAATGGAGGATAGATATTTCAATCCAAGAAGACCGGAGTCTACCAAGAGGAAATGAATTCCAAAGTATACAATGGTTTGCCGCCGTACTTAAACATTTCGAATCAAGTATCGTGGTTATAGATAATCATAGCCGAAAATGTGCGGAAACACCCCAGTAATCGTGGAGAATGGTTAACAGAAAAGGGCATTCCTTACTTAGAAAATTACTTGAAGGTGGAATTATTGCAAATTGCTAAGATACATATCCATAAATATAAGAAACTGGCACTGGATGAACGCATTGAACGCATTGGCATTGACGCATGGAATCATTGTTGGGATTACCTTCTTATCACTACGAATTGAACCCTATTGAACTGATCTGGGACCAAGTAAAAGGTGAATCGCTAGAGGTGAAGGCTAGAGTGAATCGAAGTTTTAAATTATCTGACGTAGAAAGCCATCTTCGATGAGCTTATTTTATTTATTTAATTTTTAAAATTTTTTGTTGAGAATTTTTTGCTTTATTTTGGATAAAAATTTTTTTTATTGTTTCCGTTTTTTGCTTTATGTTAAAATATATATTTATATTATTTTTCCGATTTCAATTTTTTATAACGGCTATTTAGCTGTTTTATACTTATTTATTATTGCTTCTTATGGGAAATATGGTTACTGGTGAACCACTCACTAAAAGATGATAACGCATAAGTGGTGGGGAAACGTGCATCAGCTGTGGTGTTTAAAATATGCATATAAAAACCTTCTACTTTCGACCCCCTAGAAAAATGCCTACGCATGTGCATTCGTAAGTCAGATTTGCCGGTCACTCAACTTTCCATACTTCTTGGAACTACCTACTGTACGGTACCTACTGGTAATTGAAGCTTTAAGAAGAAACATTTTTGATTATGTTAGTAAAAAATCTATTTAAAAAATGTTTTGCTAGTTAAATGTTTTGCTGGTAATATGATACTTGTAAAATCAACTTGAAGTATCGTTTTAATCTGCATTAAATATGTTGCGTAAACTTTTTACTAAAAAAATTGAAATCATTTGTTTGGAAAAAAATGTGTTGGTAGGACACCCCAACATTTTTTTAATAGTTTCAGGATATACTATTATTTTTTCTGCAGGTAAATATAAATTATTACCTAACACATGTTCGAAAATAGATATGTCAAATTACATATTCAACGGAGACAATAAATATCATTATCATGAAAAATGTCTTACTACAATCATTTCATTTCACTTACAAGCGCGTCTAATTTTCACAGTTACCACATTGACTATTTTGGGACTCCCCCTTGTGCCTGTGCCATTCAGTTGAATAAGTCTTTTCAGCAGCAAGGGAAATGTACAATAAATTGCTTTATTTATAACTTCAATCAGCCTTAATTGAATTTACCGAGAATGTGTACGTAATTGATTACTCAGAGGGAACATTTTTGTAAAGACGTGGTTCATTTAATTATGATAGGTATACATTAATTGATTTACGCTACTTCAATTTTTTTCCAATGTAAGGTATCGGTAATAATTAAATCATGAATTTCTTAATATAATATGACAATAAGTATCAATTATATCCAGTTTCGGAAATAATTGGTCAAGACGAAGACAGGGGCTTTGTTTTAAATGCGGAAGAAGTCAGCGGGTATTATACTATATTAGACTCTAATTTATTTGCGAAACCGAGTATAGTTATCTAAATAGATATTTATATTGACTGACTGTCCCACAGAATATTCACCTTAAGAAACCTAAATTATATGGTTTTACCTTATAATAATCTATTTGAGGCTGTTATATTTTAGTCGCGTCAAGACAAAAACCCGAAGGAGTTCTGATTTCTCATAGACTTATTAATCAAGTTATTCATGTATTTTGAAAAAATTAAATGCACTTACATATAATTTTTCCCATTATTTATTTAACATTGTATAATTGACAAAAAAATTATTTAAATGATTAATGTAAAAAGTTTTATTTAAAATTGTATTTTAAAAAATAACTAAATAAAACATGCTTTAAAGGGAACTAAAAATCCGGACTAAAAATAAATGTTTAACTATTAAAATTTTGTAAAAAAGCGTGGGGTGCATGATACTAATGAAATATTTATAACAATTGATATCATGCACCTCACGATTTTTACAAAATCTTAATAGATAAACATTATTTTTAACTTTTAACTTTTTTAGTTTTCTTAAACTATAATTTATTTTTTACTTTTTAGTTCGGTTTACTATAAAAGCGTGTTTTTAAGTTTTTTTAAAACAAAGAAATCCGCGTGCAGCACAGTACACGTGATAGAAGTGAGAGAGGGATATATATATATATATATATATATATATATATATATATATATATATATATATATATATATATATATATATATATATATATATATATATATATATATACATATATATATATACATATCTAAACATATCTAAACCGAATTTCTCACGAAGAAAGTGAAGTAGTGGCAATAACGCATCCTCCGCAAAAAGATCACCATCTATTTGGATCAGATTCGAAAGCCCAATCCAGACATATCCAGCAGGATATGCACAAGTAATATTGTATTCTGGTTAATTCCTATTCTGTCATGATCGTTTATAAATTATATCAAAATTGCTTTCCGCTTTAGAACACTTGTATGTGATCGTTTCGTTAGTATTATCGTTATTATGTGATTGTTTTGTTATTATTGAGGGCCGGTACTGTAGCTACTTTTCTACGGATTGGTATAGCTGTTTTACTAATTTGATTAGCGCAACTTTTTTTCTATTTTTTTCAACAACTGTTGATGAATTCGGAAAATCTAACCATGCGATAGTGACTTCACCTGTATCATCACAATCAATATGCACTAGTTTTCGCACTGCACCGTTTGCTAAACCATCAATATTTGTTGTTATCTTCGCACCTTTGACAAACACAGTTTCATATGGTAGTCCTGCAGTGTTAATAAGTGACATTTTATGAAATTTTTGACGTACAAGGGCTTCTTGCTCCGCAAATGTGCATCCAATATAAATATCGCTACATTCGCTATATCTGTTTCTCTCTCCCCCTCATATCTGTCATATACTTTATCTCACTTGCGAGAGGAAAATGTTATAAAATCTGTCATGACGCGACCTTGAAAAATCACTCTCATGCGGCTAAAGAAGTATTCACTTCAAAAACTTTTAGGAAGTTTCGATATTTCGACTGTCAAATCAGCGTCTTTACACGTTAAAAAATGAGGTCAAATGATCAAAACTACTTATAGAACTTACTTCATTGATGTAAAACGGCTTCGGCAGGTGGCCTAGCATTATGTCCCTCGATCAATACTAGGAATTAACGTAACGCAGGGTCTAGAGAATACAAAAGACAAATATATAAAATGAGCTTGTAGTAAAAAAAATCGCTTACCTCAATTTTCAAATTGTTTAATCCGACATAGCAAACTTGTTGATCACCAAACCACAATAACACATGATAGTGATTTTCTTAAAAATCCTTGGTATCTGGAAGCAACTACGCACTTTTAATAAGGAAACACGTTTATAAATTTGAAAATATAACGTAGCGCCACCTCACGACGCTACACAAGAAAAGAGAGAGCAAAATGGCCTCGCCTATTATGGCGAAGACGATAGCCTCGAAAACAGGTCACCTGCCATAAATATGTTCACCTAGCATATGCGAGATCCAATCAGGAATGTCATAATATCCCATTCGAGTTTATAAACACTTACAATTTACTCACTTTATACAATTCTCTTTCTACAATTTACTCATATTTACTCTCAAATTCTATTGCTTTAAACACACTCGTATATTGTATGTTATACGAGTGACTGAGCGTAACATAAGCAGACTGAGGCAGCTGAACAACCGCGTGGTCGCACGATTTCTTCATCAGAAATTGCTTTATTGAAAAAAAATGAAAAAAAATTAGTGTATAGGTTAGGCTTTCGACTTATGTTCTATATATCTCGTATCTCGGCTTCTATTGGTCATACAGTAAACACTTTATTTTTAAATTCATGTTAAAATCAGCGCAATCTAATGTAGTTTGTTGCACAATTGCACATCTCTAAGTTGAAAATTGACAAAATTACGGTCCTTAGTTACGGGTGTTTCGTCATTAAAAATATAATTTGTTTATTAAAAATTCTGAAAATTGACGTGCTGTAAGATATTGTTCTTACCTATAGACTGCATTAATTTTCATCAAAAATCCGTTCCGAGCGTTCCGAAATTTGAACTTAACAATTTTTCAATAGGTATGCAATAGGTATTCCAATAGGCCATATTGAAATTTTGTAATCGGACACAGCGCATTTTGTTAAGCATTCTAATGGCTATGTATTGTAATACTCCAATTTCAACGAATTCAAAAAAGGTTTTACTATATTTTATGCATTTTGATTTTTTGGCATTTGTTAAATTTTTGACTGTAGCGAAAAATTTTTTGTGATATTTTTAAATGACTAATCCTAACGTAAAATCATACGGTGAACAACTTTGCTCGAAAGTTTTTTCTCTGAAATCATTACTTTTTCCATTATTGAGAGAAAAGTGAAAAAAGTGCATTCCTTAATTTCCTAAGGTCTTATAGTCCTGCAATATCTTACAAAGATAATCACCAATTTTAGAAATTGTTGATGTGTTTGACTGCCGAAGCTGCATTTTGGAATTTGTTTTTACAGGATTTTTGAATGCTTATATTTAGTCACACTTTAGTTCTACAATATCTTCCTGTTATTTGACCTATTTATTTCTACAGTTAATCTTGTATCAAATTTAGCTTGTTTAAGTGTCCAAATATTTTTATATATGGTTCTTCCAGAGCATAGCTAAATTAATTTCGGTCTTAGGTATATACATAAAAATTAATTAGCGAACCCCCATAAAATGGAAGTAAAATTCTCCATGTCAATTTAACGGCGCATCATTATGAACTTATTTCATTTACATAGAAAGCTAATGAATAGACCACCAGGGGGTGATTTAATAAGCTCCTAGTATTTATTATTTCAGTAATTAATGTTAGCAATATTATTTTTGATGAGGCTAAAATGCAAATTTGGGATGTCCTTTTACATGGAGATATAATTTCCCTGAACGTTAATTTTAATGTATATGTATTTATTAAAAAGACCATATTTTATTTTTTAGAATTTAATTAAAAATTCTTTGTCAAATCGGGAATTTCTTATCTCATATATAAAGAAGTCCCATATATATGATTTCCCTGAGCATATAATTTTAGTGTATCTACTGTTACGTCCACTTTTCGCTAGTTGACAATTTAGATATTCGGAAGTATGTTGTAGGTATATTCTCTGAATAGGTATCCCCATTATCATTCGTGATTAGGACCGAGGCATGGATTATTATAGGTCTTTCTGTGGCATTATCGACGAGTTATAGACCGTTAACGATATTTCTTAGCGTTTATTAGTAGCAAACCAGTTGTGCTAGCTTTGTTATTTGATATTTCTTTCCTATTGTTCTCTGTGGCTCGCGCAAAGGTGAGGTCGTTAGCTCTGTGACGAAACAAATGTTATTTTGGGTCTTTCTGTTTCCGTCCCCTTGGGGGGAGCCATCTTTTTCATTCAGCGTGCTTGGGCTGCCTGTTGCATTACGAGTTTACAAATGTGCTTCCCTATTAAATAAGTAGGTTATTACATGGACGTACGTTATTACATGGACATTATTACGTCCATGTAGTAGGGAACCTTACTTACAGTCACTGTTTATGTGTTTATGTGAAACGTAAAGAACTTTTTGAGCAGATGTGGATGTTTTTGAATAATGTGCATCCGGATTTATTCAGTTGAGTAACCTGTAGTCCGATAGTTAAAGCGTTCAATAAGGATTCAATAGTGGTTAATCGCTTTGGAATATTATTCGATTATTCGGAAAAATAGCGCGTATTTCAACTGTTATTAAACAAGTCGTAAAATATTGTTTCCTTATACTTTCGCTTACAACTTTTTTGTAGTAGTCGTATTGCAAATACAGTCAAAGATATTTTATTTTCTATTAATTTTGCTATCAGTCTACGCTAATTAAATTATTGGAAAATAATTTCTCTCTGCTGCAAAAAATAAACAAAAAAACATGTTTTGCGATTTCATGTTCGGGCAGCTGTAACTTTTATATTTCCGATAAAATTACTTGAATATTGGAGGTTTAGTATCTCTTATAGATATCTTGAGCCACACTCAAGGCATTTGCGTAATGTTGAAAGTAATGTCACTAATCAATACCTAATAATTAATAGAGCAAAAACTTGAAAAGCATGTTGTAAAGAGTAAGAACATATTTCCGTTACGTTGAACGCTTGAAGTAGAGATTCTCCATGAGGGAATTTACCCAACACGCACGTCTACGCCTGACTGCTTGCAACCCAATGCATTGCTACCAGCGGTATTACATGTAAAACTGTGTGAACCAATAATTTATTTAAATAAATCTAAATGCGTTTAAAAATATATAATTCTAGTTCTATGGAGTATTGACAGATACTCCATAGAACTATAAAAAAATTAAGCTGAATTAAAGACTGTAAAGTGAACAATTTCTTAGAACATTTTAGTTTAAAATTATGCCCTTTCACGTGAAATTGGTTTTGATTCTTCATATGAAAATTGACTTTGTTATTTAAATTTGTTTATTTTGCCAAATCGTCTTTATGACAAATATGGGTCAAAATTTAAAAAACAATAATTTATAAATTCACACAATTCTGTACAATAGTGAGCCTATATAATAGCAATAGCCTTTCTTACACTTTATAACATGCTTTTTGAATATTTGGTACATATTTATTTTTACGGTTAGGACAGCCGAAAACTTTACTAAATGGAGTTTGAAATTTGAAAAGCGATGACTTAAATTGGGACGCGCTGTATAATTGCGTTATTTTGCGCAGTAGGCAAATGGTTCCAAAACTGTTTGGGAAGAAGTTAACACTGATGCAAAATGTGACAAAAAATAATCAGAACCCATTATCCAAAAGTTCACTATAGGGATATTGATTTTTTTTTTGTATTTCTTTGGAGCCGGAGGCCTTTGATTTTGATTTGATATGATGTCTTTGGATATTTTTGGCATAGAAGTATGTACAGGAATTTGCCTTTCAATTTGGATGGAGAATGTGATATGCTTTACAATGATTTAGTTTTGTTTTAATGTAGGCGAGAGATACCAAACAATCAGATCCCTATTATAGCGGCCAGTTGCTACTTCTCATCAGACATCAAGTAATGTATATTATGTAGCGTCCTAAAAACCGAGCAAGAGGCCCTAACCATAGTGTGTTAACTACATACTAACTACATAGCTTTTAGTTAGTCTCTAAAATAATCAACACACATCAAAAGGCTCCAAAATATACAAAAACATTCAATATCCCTATTCATTTTTGAGTAGTTTGTATCACGACCTCCATTTTTATACTTGGCAACACATTTTTATCCTTCAACATTCAAGCACTGACTCACAGTGCGCCACCACCCGCTGGTGCCCACCAATTCGCCTTTGCGCTCACTCTAATAAACTAAAATGGCTCATCTAAAATATCCCCCCTGTAAAGCGAGAGCTGGACTCAATAAAGGAATCGGCTATAAATTTGGAACAGAGATTATAAAATTTTGCTTGAAAGAAAGTGTCACATATTATATCACAATAAATTATTATAGAAATTAAGTAATTGATGACCAACCAGCTGCTGACGATTGGTGGAAATGATCGTTCAATCGCCTATTGGATTATCGTAGCATTATTTGAAGACAATCGTACAATACTTGTTAATCTTGCTAAATCCTTATAAAGTAGATAATTCCTCCTTTTTCAAGGATTAGCGGAAAAACTTCTAAGATTCTTGGAATACTGCACTTTGTGTGCGAATTATTTATTTTTAATGTAAATGCTTTGATATATATATATTGGTTAAAAATGAAAATTATTATTATTATTAGCTATACCGTCTGTAATAGCAAATAAATATGGACACACCAGACACCGCGCTGCTCTTCCCATTCTACATATTTGGGGCAAATTTCTTACAAGAATTATATCATCGAAATTCATTAATAGATCTTTGAAATTCATGTAGTTTAACACTCTCGACTTACGAGCCGACACAACCACAGTGAGTAAGAACTCACTCTAGGTACATATGGTTCATAAGAAAATGTTTTAAAAATATGAACAAACTATAGCGCTATAATATACCCACCACGTTTCTGTCGTTTTTAAAATACGGCATATTTTAAAATTCTATTATATTTCAAAATTATTAATACTATTTATAACAGTAATTTCTTTCCGAAATACTAGGTACAGTAAAACTAACACAAAAATCGGCCAAACTGAAACATTAAAAAAAGTTCTCTCCAACGCCAAATGATTATATATCCTCCTCTTATCAAGCTGTAGAAGTTACACGATGACGAGCATCGGGTTTCCGGAGGAGGGTATGAAAAGATGGAAAAATGGTAATTATTCACATTTTCCGAAAATATCTCGAAAACTACGAGGCCTGGCCCAAATGATTCATTTCAAATGAGTCATTCTATCAGAAAATGATATAGAATAAATTTCTAACGAAAACGGTTATATACATAATTATGGTAAAGTGAACGGTTACGTAGATATTTAGGGGGCAAAAATTAAATAATTTCCCGAATCAGCAAATATAGCTGTGTTGTATCAGCAATTTACAAAAATAGGTAAAATAGCGCAATTGAAAAAAGTTCAAGAGAACAAGGTGCTTCGCACGAAGCTTCTTACATTCAATGATGCAAATGCAGACCCAAATGCAGTGACTGAACCTGGAAAACATGTTTTCCTTTACGTGGTTATATCTAAAAATAGCGACGATTTGGATACTCCGCCACCAATATAATTTGCAGATGATCGCAAAGATCATGTGCATTTTATGTTCAACTTGGTTACACTTTCCTCCACTTCAGCGGCTGCTAAACAACACTCTTATTGAACCATCAAGTGCAGCAATGGCTCAATGAGGAGAAATATCCATTGATGTGGGGCTGGAAAAAATTGGAGATCATCTTCGTCCTATTGTCTACTCATTCTCTGTTGCTCCCGAAAACTCTCCCCCATCGTATGTTTCTACAGTGAATAATACATCCAAAACTGCAAGTCGTCTCAACTGCTCAAGTGTGTGCAGCAATTGCTCAGGACTTGCATGTCTCATTAGAGATACCGTAATCATCGACGACGATGTGAATAATGATCTTCAACCAAGATGGACCAAGAATAAGAAGATTTGTTTCCTCCCACCAGACTGAGTGAACTATTTGATGCTGATTGATAATGGTATTAACGATACACCTAAAATCTATAACATTTTTATCATTTGAGTCTCCCCTCTTTTCAATATAGATTTTTTAATATATATCCTTGTTTTTCACATGAGCGTCCTATTCATGTTTTTTTTTAAGGAAATAAGGACAAATTATGGGGATGATTTGATATAAAAAAGAATTGAAATCAGAAATCTATATTAAATTAGGGCAAAAGGTGGGTACAATGAACTTTGGCTAATAACTTGTATTGGACATATTTACAGTCATATATCTATGACAGATGACACTATGGGTGCAATATATATCTATATATGCATAGATGTATACATTCTACATACATTATTCAGTTACTAATTTATACTGTAATTATTTCATGTTTTTTTTCAAAATAAAGAATTCTTTTTCAAAACAAAGAATTCTTTACCGCTCCATATCATGGAAACCCTTCACTTTATTACTTCTATATATCACAATTGTTATTTAGAATTTAATGTACATCATTTGCGTATAGTGTGACGTTTTCACCAAACTTCATGGTTTTTGGATATTCAGGAAAAACTGTGAAAAATCATCATTACTTCCTCTTTCCGCCCCAAATCCGACGCTCGTGGTTGTGTAACTTTTAGAACGAACAACAAGGGAGGTAAGGAGTCATTTCGCGCTGAAATAACTTTTGTTGCTTGGATTATTGTCTAGTTTTACTGTACCATTACGTGATTTCTGAAAATAATGAAGTGAAAACCAAGTATGTAGAGACTTGATCTTTATTATATTTATCTACATATTCCTATTCTGTCTTTATATTGAAAGTAGGTATAATTAACATTAGTATTTTATAAACGCTTTACCTTTTCACTTTACTGTTCCTGGAAAACTGTTTAACGAAAACTATTCCATAAATTTAGAGAAGCGTAAACAATAAAAACATTCTGAAAATTTCCTGAGCATATATAAATCCATTAATTTACACCGTCTGGCATGAATTTTCAGTAAAAACAAAGCTGAAAATGTAATTACAGCTGGCAGAGGTAGCGTCGAGGGATTTCTGTAATTCAATGTCCAGACCCGTGAAAAGGGGAATTGCCCTTGGAGAGCATATATACAGTTCCAGCTCATCAGGAAAGACAGGAGGAATTACCTCTCATATTATTATATTTTTTCATTTACTAAGAATAAATAAATATAGTAATTTTATACCTTCCATTTTGTTATATTTTGAAAGCACTAAATAGATAATATATTGTCCTTACAAGATTAAGGATTAAGGATGAAAAAATAATTGATTCATAATTAAGTGTATAATTATTTTTTACATTAAATGTTACTATTTTCGAGGCCCATTCTTCTTTAATGCTGCGGTCTAATGTTGGGGCCTTCTAAATCGCTTTTCAGTAGATTGCAATAGGGTTTTTAATAGGTTTTCAATCGCTTTTTCCTCTTATTAATTGTATTATTAATATGTATAAAGGAGCATTTCATTTAAATTTTAGCAACCCGACTCTATTTTGGAATAAATAAGACATTTAATTACAAATTCTGTTCACGACATTTTATTAAGTAAACAAAAACTTTAATTATTTTATTATGTTGTATTCTAAAACTGCTTGTCAATTTTAGTCAAATAAAAAAATTATAATCTAGACAATGAATTAGTCATAGTATATACGAGTTGTGTTGCAGAAGAGGGATTTTCTATCATATTCCCAATGGCAATTAGATCTCTACATCAGAAATTGATGGAAGATTTTTCTGTGAAGAAAATTCGTGTTTTGGATTTCCTAAGAGAATATTTTCAAATAAATGCGAATGAAATTGCAGCTAGTGTGCTCCATAATTTTATAAGACAATCGTTTTTCCGAAATATTTTACAAAGTGAAAGGCTGCTGGAAGGAAAAGGATCAACTTCTTATCTAGGTATGAAGATCGACTATGGGTTGAAATTATTTTCCCAAATGACGTAGTTCGTTGTCAACTTCACTCACACTTTCAATATTCATTCATTTATAGATATAGACTCTAGAATTATGCATCAGCTGGTTGCCCATCAAAACTATTTCTAGAGAGTTCGGCTGTTATTAAACATAACAAGACTTAAAAAAATCGCCAACAGAATACAGCAGGGGAATTATTATTTTCTATTTGCTAAAGTATCAGCGCCACAATTATTAGAAAAATCAACTACGACTACACCTACAAGAGCAAAACGAATTCTGACTAGTGGGCGAAAATCTTCTAATGTTCCCATATCTAGCTATTCCTTAGAAGAAGCCTCGTCTTATTTCCAAAAATGTGACACTGGAGCTCTGTACCAAGATTAAGACATATGACAGGACATAAGACATATGACGAAGTAATATGGATTTGATTTTGAAAGTAATATCCTCCTTATCACTGAGTGAAACTCAAAAAACTTTACCCACATGACATTTTTCTGTCTGAGACGAAATCGTAAGAGATCGTCACGAGGAGGCATAGTTTACGGTGTTTCAAATATTTGACCCCTTAAGGATTGTAAACCGCAAAGAACGCGTCTCATTACTTATAAATTTATTGTACAGTCGAAAATATAAAATGATAATTCGATCACGATTCCGCCGAATTTAAACACTGGGCATCATCGGCTTGTCTCCTTGGAAATAAATTATAATTACTAATATCCAGGAATAAGTTGCAACTCCCACGTTTGTAAGGCACGAGCAGCCCCTGGTGGTATTTCAATAATATGTCCGCTAACTTCTAGATTCTGTTTCCGTTTCTTTTTAATTACTTGTTTTAGGACATATTATATTAGTTTGGGTTGTAGCATTCCTTTAGACAACGGATGCAGACAAAAGTATATCTATTGACTGATGGTCAAGTGACAAGATTAAGTCACAATATTACCTACGGATTTTAACTTTAAACAATAAATCTATATGAATTTTCCGCATTCCGAAATGGTAGAAATGATTTAATTTCACGATGGCTAGAATTTAATGGGACGTGTAATCCAAGACCGTTCTCTGCGCGACAGCAGAGCTTCGCTACACATTCGAGGCATATTTCGATTAAAACATCATTTCACGGCGCGTAAATTTTTAAATTCTAATTTATTACTGCTTGCACGGCCTACCACGAAAGTAATAAAGATTACACAAGGCTAATGTGTTCTGATATTTCTTAACAACACCCAAAACACTTTCGTGATGTTGAAGTTTATTACGTTCCGAGCAAAGTTAAAAAGGTTTATTAAATAGGAGGGGTCGCGTTTATGAGCTGAATTATTTTGAATGTTGTAAAGCAAAGCTTTACAGCCCTAGGCCGAAATTTACGCTGCGTGTTTATCCCGAGATTCTTCGGATATTGATATTAATGATATTATTAAAGCCAATTATTAGTTAAAAAGGGTTGCAAATCGATTAGTGCTCGAAAATATTGCAAATATTTCGATATACGTAAGAGAAATAGAAAAAAAATACATTTGTATGCCAAGAATTGCTGTAAAGTCCGCCACATGAAAGTTGAACAGTGTATGGAATGCGGGATAATGCGGGACGTTCTCTATTAATAAATTAATGACAAAAGTTCCTATCTTATTTGTGTACTCTAGTTACTTACATATAAAGAAGCCAAAGTCTCATTATGCTCTGAGCTCGAGAGAAGCTTCTGTTGCATATTTTATCACCATTCCCTTTCATATGTCTTTGTTCAACTCTCGTGTGGCAGACATTAGCTGTCGTTCATATGAATAAGCGGACGTTCTACTTGCCTGTATTCGGCATATTCACGTGTATGTGTGGCGCCATCAGGCTGCAAATGGCATTATTCGCATCCAGTTATCTACGTAGACATATTACGAATATAGTAAAAACTTTGATAATTGTTAATTGAATTGACGTTAATTTCCTGAACTGGTTCGATATTTGAAAAGAAGGTAAAATAAATATGTTTTGTAAAGTAGTTGAACTTCGCTTTCAATGACAGGTAAGTTCAATTACTTTACAATACACATTTTACCTTAAGCGTAACTGCATCATGGACATCGTAAATTCAAATTTATTGGGTGACAGTAGTTAATCTTTCGTGACGCTCTTTGTGCGGTGACTAGTTTTTCCCTCGAGACACAAAATCAGTTTAACGTGTAGATTTACCACTTATCTCTATTGACTGCACTGTAGCGACTGTGGAGATGGTCGGTAATTACGGGGGTCACGTGACTTGTAGGAATAAACTATCTACAGTAAGACACCTCTTATGGTTTTAACAATTTTATTTCATCTTAAATTCATAGCTATCCTTTTCAATTATCAAATATGGTTTTGGACATAAATATATAGATGGGTGATTCCTTCTGCTTACATCATATTTTGTCATGCAGAGAGGTAGCGTGATTCCACTATGGGGACCCAAAATGGCGGTGAACGTTATGGAGGCCCAAAATGGTTGTGCAAAGTTAGCAAGTAATGTTATGGCAGTAACAAATGATGGCGTTTTACGGCAGTAGCAAAGCATAACCGCAAAATAGTAGGTAACGATTTACAGCAGCAATAATTGACCATGGCTATGAGGTGTTTAGCAGTAGTCACGTAAACAGGGTATTTCATATAGTAGTGCAACGGAAGGAAGTAACAGCAAAAACAATAACAGTGTTATTAGATAGTGATGAAGCTTTCAGAAACCTAGGTCATGCCTTAAGAGAGATGTTCAAGAGGGATTAAGAGAAATTAAGAGATATGTTCAAGTTCTAAGTTGTTGGATGATATTTTTAATATTAAGAAATGATGTTAAAATTTAAAATATAATAAAGTATTACTTATAGATCTGATAACAGAGATAATTTCAGTGATCGCACAGTAAAGAAACACCTGATAAGGTAACAGGATACTTACGCTGCCTCTTTCCTATTGCTTCCTTCCCAAGGGCGCCAGTTCTAAGAACACTTATTTATTTTGAGGAAGGTTCACTGTAGAGCATGAGTCCTCTATGGTCCGTTAGGGGAAGTTCAATTAGGCCTCTATCTTTTGCACTGTTTTTCTTGAAAGGTTCAAATTATTTTGACTGGTAAATGAATCTAAGATATTTTATATGAAGGATTGAAATTTAATAATCTTCTCAATTATAGAATGTAAATTGTGAACTTTGAAATGAGAATAATAATAATAACGCAGAAGCTATAAGATGATTTTATTAATATAGAAAAGGACGTAATTTGTCTAAATGACAATTAAATGCAAAGCACAAAGAAGAAAGTTATGAATTTTGCAAATTATATTGCAAAGCGGAAGTATGTTTGTCTACACATATGCAAATTATAATGCAAGATAGAAACTCAAATTTTAAAAATTTATTAATATCCTACGTCAAAACCTACGTAATTTAAACTAATTGCATGGGCATAACAATGACCTGTGGAATAATGTTTCCTTAAAATTAAAATTGTTTGAAAATGGTTATTACCTTAAGACGTTTTTTTTATAATCCTTTTTATTTACGAAGCACAACACAATATTTATTAATTTCACTTCACTTGTTTATTTACTTTTGGGCTGGAGTCTGCTACTGCTGCCCTCTCTTGGAATGATGTTGCACTTTCACTATGCTGCTAACTTCTTCAGCACACCGGCTGCCTTCTATCGGTATTTCACCGCACTCTGGATATCGGCTATACTCGAAGCGAGGCTTGTTTATTTACTGGGTTGAATTCTTATTAAATTGTAAATCTGGTGCTTCTCTACTCACTGTTTATTTATATGTGGAAATATTTACCGCATTATTTGATATGTTTGCTGTACTCTTCCACCTTGAGGACTCTGCCTGGAGACGCCACACTTGAAATGTCGTATTTTCGACCCAAAAACCACTTAATACGTTGTTTAAATTTTCTCTAGAATATTTCCCTTTGGGATTCTTACACTGTAGCACAGATTTGTTTACTTAAACTGATTTTTAACAATTATAATTTACAATTTTCTACACACACATTTAGCGACACACTGTCCTTACTTTGGACGCTATTATCATTCTTTTTGCATTATTATTTGTTTCTCCGGAAGTTAATCGAATTTGATTAATTGAACTTTTCTATAATTGAAAATTTCTATAATTTATGATCTAAATGGTTTAATTTTGTATTTTAAACAGTATTCACTTATCACATCACATCACCTTTCGTAATCTAATTTCAACATTCAAAAGCCGAGTTGACTCTCGTACCCCGTTTTTAATACGATGCTTCTGCATTAATCTGTTTATATAAACATAGTTTATGTGGATGTGATATTATGGAAATTTTTTGGGACTTGTCTATTACTATGATGTTAAATTTAGATTTTTACGCCGATAAATAATTTTGATATTAACATAATTAGATATTGACTCAGATGCGCCGTGGATTGGCGTTTCGCATAGTTCTTGCAATCTGTAGAGATGCGTGCGTGAATGCACTGTTACTAGAGTTGGGACAATATAGATTGTTCACCAATTTTATTTTAATTCACAATTTAGTGTGTTTATTATATTTTAACTGTTTATTTTGGTATATCTTACATTCCCTAGGCGAGACTGTATAGTCGTTGTGAGGGGTGTTTTGTGGCACTCAAAGGCGCTACCACTGTGTAACATTTACTATTCCCTCTCGAGTCGGTAGTAGATTAAATCGGTCTATTTCTCAAATATCAAAATATCAAACATCTCCCTTTTGATAATAAGTGACTTGCTTCCTTCGGCCACAGTTTGGTTATGGATCGGTTTTTCTACTGCGGGTCCGGGACACATACATAATAAACTGACTCGGCTTAATGATACGGCTACCATATTGCAGCGTTGCGTTGTTTTGAAGTGGCTTTAGATTCTGGCGGTGAAAGGAGGTGCTTGATCTGCTGGGGGTACCTCCGGCTACTGTCCGTTGCGGGGATGGACTGCTGAAAGTGCTGAATTCAATGTATGCGATCTAGTTTTAATAACTTCGACGGCTATTAACATAATAGCCGTCGAAGTTATTAATTAATATGGCAAGGGAACTGATTGTTCCCTTACCATATTAATTTCCTAGGCATCGTCCTGTGCGTTGGACATATGTTCGGCATTACGGTGATTTATATCCTGCCTAATTTTCTTGGTATTGAAAATAGTGTTTTCAATGCACGGTCTCCAAGAAAATACTTGGCTTCATTTTCGATGTAAGCAGAACTGAATCGCAATTAATATAACAGTGCCTGTCTAAAGAGAAACGAGTAGGAACTCGTTTAATATTAATTTACAAACAGAAAATATTCTAGTACTTGGCTC
>CAXKVY010002802.1:0-18080 GCA_964058915.1 Tetropium fuscum | reverse complement strand
CACTTAATATGGTTATACGTATACATATATGCACCTAGCTCCAGCGTCTCTTCTAATAAGATCGTGTATTTCTACATTACCAGTTTAGGTAGCTTTCATCTTACGCATTGTAATTATCATACACGGCGGCAACACTCTTATCTCGGATCGCCGTCTGGCTGGGGTTCTTCTTGGAAGTCGGAACCTGTTCTACCATGGGCGGAGGTAACCGCGATAAGGTTCATCCTGCACTGAAATTTTAATTGACCCAGCCGAGGGTATAATTCAATAGTGGTTGTGGTTCAGTGTCAATTATATAAGAAGAAAACCATTCATGTAAATGTGTGTTACTGCAAAATCTTATTTCTTGTCAAAAGCTGAGAATTCTTGAATATAAATTCTCCGAGTGAATTTAGATTACGCATATGGTAACATGACCATATACACGGTGAGTTATTTAGGTGGCGGTGGTCCATAACTTCTATGTTATTCGTCGTATAAAATGTGTTGCAGGTTGATTCATGATCGATAAATCATATAATAGTGAAAAATCAAAAGCCTCATAATTTAATTCCTAAAAAAATATTCTTAATTAGAGAATTAAGAAAAAAATAATTAAGAAAAAAAATTACCAGATCAAGATGATCAACTTTGCAAAAGAAAATTAAAAAAAACCAATTCTTTCCCATAATTTTTTCCAAATAATTTCCCCTTTTTCGTCAATTCGAAATTATCTGATATTTTATTCAACACGCCTACAGGTGCTACCGCCATGCGGTGAGCTTGATTACAATATATTTCAAAAATATGCTATCAAGAATATATTCAACTATTTTTTAATCAGATTCATTATTATTGACGTTATGATCGAGATATGATCTTGTGTAGAGCTTGTATAGAGATAATTAAACTTATTTAGTAATGTAATAAAAACAATAAGAAACATAATTTAAAAAGGCTGACTACATATATTTAAGGCTTATGTGAACTAACCAAAAACAACAACTCTGTAAACTAACACCCTAATATAGAATAAGATCGTCAATCATCACCTTCATTATTACACAATCCCTAATGCCGTAAATGAGTAAACCGAATAATCAGCAAACACAAAATCTGACAGCTTCGAGCACGACATAATTTCTAAGTACAACATTCGGATGAAAGTAACTCTTTAGAAGTTATCTAGTTATATAGTTTAGAAATATTGTGCATCTGCCAATTACTATGGAGAACAAGTAAGGTAAAGAAATTTATTGAATCTTATGAAGTCACTAAACCAGATTTTTAGCAATAATATATGCATTTTTGTAGACGTATAACGTATAATATTATATTTTACTGTATAATAGTCTATAAACCTTAGTTCGTGAACTTATTAAATTGGCGCAATCGGACATACCTACATATAGCCCTGCATCATATTCAGCTCTCGTGTGAATTCCCATGGCCTATAAAAATCCACTGATCCGCCTTATTATAATTAAATTTCCATGTAGTTCATAATGAGCTTGGCCATCAGGAGCCATAAATATCTGTGAAAGTGTAGGCAAGTATTTATGTGGTTTCAGAGTCGCCTATGGTTTTACGTTCATTCCGATGCGAGTTGTTTATTTTCCGAACAGATGATCGTCGGAGTCTTGACCGTGACTTCACGAAGTAATTTGTTATGGTAGGTTTTGAGTGGAAAAGGCTGTGGGGAATGTAAGCCGCTAATGTTGAAAATAAATATGCCCTGATAATATAATGCAACCATTATCAGGGAGTGCATAGTAGCTTCATTAATAGAAAAGTTGTTAATTTTAATTGTGGTAATTTACCGAGTGATGTAATTTACAAATTTACCGGTAATTTACCGAAAATACCGAGAGGTGGTCTGTTATTTTAAAATTATGGACCTATCACAACTATTGGACGGGTTGACTAGAATTATCACATACTACATCAGGGTCAAAATCTTATAGCCTATTACAAAATAGAAAAACTAATGAAGTTATTCTATTTGTTGAGATCCTTGTTACAGTTCACATATTACTATATGTGAACAAAGTGTGAACAGTAAAACAAAAACAAAATTCGGCCTAACTTAAACATTAAAAAAAGTGCTCTCCTTCGCCAAACGGTTCCATACCCTCCTCTTAGTAAGTTGTAAAAAGATACACAACCACGACCGTCGGGTCGGGTCGGGGGTAGGCACAAATGTCATTAGGCCTGGCGCAAATGTCATATAATATCATGGCGCAATATAGTAAAATTATCTGAATTAAATTTCGAACAAAAACGGTCATATACATAATTATATAACCATTTGTTTTATAATTCAACAAACGGTTCAATAATTCACCATATCGCACTATTCTCTCACCTGATAATTTTTTGTTTTTTAATAATTTCACAACTAACATTGCCGTCGGCGTCGTTGCGAAAAAAAACTTGGTCACATAATATTAATTCTGACAGAATTCTACAGACATTAAAAATATTCATTTAAAACTAATTGTTACAATAAGAAAAACAGGAAAAGACGATACTTATTATGTAAAAGGAAGCTTCTAGACCGTTGATGTTTCCAGAACAATAACCTCGTAATATCTTCTTGATAAGCTCTACAATAATTCTGCGAGTCTTTCTGCAATTAAATGAAGATATTTTTTTGGGATATAATCGTCTGAAAACGGTTCTTCAAATGATTTATGATGCTCCGTACACAAAATGTATGCAAAAATTATTAATCTATCAATTACTTAATCACGTTGTATTTATTTGTGAAAGAATTATATAAGAAATCTTCAATACAATGATAATTAGGTATTGATCTATATAGTGAAAATAAATAAAAAATAAGTAGTGTGCCGAAAACTATATAGAGAAAACACACGGATGACGAAATTAATAAAGTACATCATCGCATCATGCCTCAGTACACCTATGTGTACTACGTCCATGTGTTTTCATGTAGCGAACTGAAATCATATATTCCATATTAATAATTGTATATTTTCGATAAAAAATATAAACATATATTGTATAACTTTGATACACAAAGAAATTTTATGTTTGAAATCGAGAAAGGAATGATTTTTTTAATAATAATCTACCACAAAGGCATTGAAAATTAAACAGCCACCTACGTAAAAACTTCTTTCCCTCAAAATACACGGTTTGACATTTTCGCGTCCTCCGTCCTCCGTTTCTTTTATTAGATTTAAATTGATTCGGAACCATTAAATTTCCAAGTAAACATAATTTCGTATTCATGTTATCGGTTTCTTAATAATATAATAATAACAATGATAATGTTAATTGCCATACGAGTGATTAACAAATGTTGAAAAGTGATTTACAAATGTTTACATATATACTTAGCTATATATATATATATATATATATAATATATATATATATATATATATATATATATATATATATATATATATATATATATATATATATATATATATATATATGTGTATATATATATATATATATATATATATATATATATATATATATATATATATATATATATATATATATATGTGTATATATATATATATATATATATATATATATATATATATATATATATATATATATATATATATATATATATACTAATATTATAAATGTGAAAGTTTGTATGTTTGGATGTTTGTTACTCAATCACACAAAAAAGACTGAACAGATTTGGATAAAATTTGGCACACAGATACTTAGATTATCTAGATTAACACATATTATATCTTTATCCTCAAAAAATGTTAGGTTTCTGTGGGATTATCAAAAAACAAACTACAGGACGTATCCACTTAAAATTTGTTACTTTTCCTTTGCTATTTTAACTTTAATCCTAATATGTAAACTTCTATGTTCGGACAGTATACGTTCCAAATTATAAAATTTTCTAAGTACCATGTATAAAAATGTACCATGTATATGGAATTGTTAATATTATAATTAATTTATATCCATAAATAACTAAATAGTACTATAAATAAACTCTAATTCAAATTTATAATGAAATTAGAAATAATTTGACCAATTTTTGGCTCAAATATCGTATAAGACAATCTATTAATAAACAATACATTGTCAAAAACATATCACAAACCCAAAGTCATACATATCAAAATATAGCTTCAAAATATAATTTCCAAACTTTAATTTAATACCAGGCATTGTATGAGACGTGTGAAATTAAGAGAAATATTACCATGTGAATATCAAAATTGTATCCAAATCATTCAAAATGTTACATATGTCAACAACTGGCATGTGCATAGGTGACTTCGCATATCAACGATAATAATTTACCATACTTGGAAAGACACTAAATTTATTAAATTATATCTAGGAGACAAACATAACATTTATTTAATAAATAATAATATTTTAAAATTAGCATATTAGAAAGTATGCTACGAAAATTAAACTAGAAATGAATTGAGAAATAGCACATGATGTTCAGAATGTGCTTAGTACACCTTTACATCCCAAAGACATGGAGATAAGTAAAAGTATTGTTCATACCAAAGCAGGGAGGATGGATCATTCCACCCACAAAGCATACCATCCTATTAGCCTAACTTCATTTCTACTGAAGACAATGGAGAAGCTATGTGAGCGATGTAACATTGACTAACAATCCTGTGCATTTCGGGAAGATCCACCGATCCAGGAAGATCCACCGACACTGCCCTTCATGTGGTAGCAAGTCGGATTGAGAAATCCCTAGATTACAAGGAATCCACACGGGGTGTCTTCATAGATATAGAAGGTGCGTTAGACAAAACTACCTTTCCTAAAATTACAGCGGCCTTATCACACAGGAACGTTCATAATATTGTGAGCAAGCTGGATATCCAACATGCTCTCTCAAAGAGCAGTACAAATCAGTGCAGAAGATACTGTCATGAGAGGACTGGTTGCTAGAGGTTGTCCGCAGGGAGTCCGAATTGTCTATATGAGTGCCACAGGGGAGCATCACTGGACCTCTTATATAATATAATTATTGCATAATTTTAAATAGAAATCAAAATGTTATTTTTGTTAATTACATAATTAACATATTGTTAATTATGCAGATGACAGTAGCTTATTAATTGTGTGTTCGGATTAAGTTCCTCAGAAACGGATTGTAAGAATATGTTTCATATGAAGGCTGCTGATAGTGCTGATTCATGTCGAGGCAAATTTAAAGCTAATTCAGCATTAACAACAACCGTTATCTATATTTATGAATGTATTAAATTTTTAGTTAGCAATCGAAATAATTGTGATAACTGCAAAAAAACATATGAATATGCTACAAGATTTAGAGATGACTGCCTATCCAATACATAAAAAATTACAATTTGAAAGAGGAACCTGCTATCGTTGTTTGAAGATATATAAACATTTACCATTAAAAAAGAACAATCCAATAGAGTATTTTTAAGGTCCTTACACGCTTTTCTTTGTGATATGGAACCACTTTCAGCAGGTGAATTTCTCATGTAAACCTTTAAAAAACTAAGCTACAATATTGTCGGTGCGAGTGATGAATAAATAGATCCAAAATCATCCATCCAAACCATCCAAAATGTAGTTCTCCTGGGCCTTCCCCATACCGACATTTATTCCACATGTCCTTTTTCATTGTAAGGTGAAATTATTTTGTACACCCTGCATTTGGGCAAGATAAACTTTCTGGAAATCGTAGCCTTCTTACCAAAAATACGTAGGTATGTAAATGATAAATTTCTTTTTTAAATTTTCCTTTACCGTATACCACTTTTCTTTGTACAAAATCAAAAAGTTACTTTACTTTTGTGGGGATAATAAAGCGTATTATTTACATAAATTATTAAGTACTTACTTATTCGACATTTGATAAAAATTTCATATTATCTGTGATGGCAGCCTACCATGAAACCTTAAACTAAATTCCGCAGTTGCTAATTCTATTTTAGATATTTAAAAATTTTATTTTTTCTTAAATGTCATAAAACGTCACTGCAAGTGTTGGTGTATTGGTAATTTAAATTCAAATATGAATGATCAATGAAATAAATCGTATACTGCTCTGAAGATCCTCAAGAAAGGTGAAAGAACTTGTACAACTTCTAAGTGGTTCGTTTTCATGTGTATAGTGGTTCATTTCCGTATGTGTGTCCAGATATAGCACTGGTAAGTGTGTTTTCTTTCTTATTCGTCTATTTGCTTATTTCTATGTAATGAAATGCTACAAACCCAAGATTACTTTTCACAAAATATATATATATATATATATATATATATATATATATATATATATATATATATATATATATATATATATATATATATATATATATATATATATATATTTATATATATATATATATATATATATATAATATATATATATATATATATATATATATATATATATATATATATATATATATATATATATATATTAGCTTTGAAATTCTTTGCTATTCATATTTGTTTTGTGAAAAGTAATCTTGGGTTTGTAGCATTTCATTACATAGAGAAATAAGCAAATAGACGAATAAGAAGGAAGACACACTTACCAGTGCTATATCTGGACATAAATACGGAAACGAACCACTTAAAAGTTGTACAAGTTCTTTATTTATACTTGAATTTAAATTATCATACTCCAACATTTGCAGTGACGATTTATGACATTAATTTTGTGATACAGAAATTGCTTGCTTAGTTAAAACTAAAATCATTTGTTGGTTTTCTGTTTCTTCGAAAATTCGAAAAATTAGTATTCGTCTATTTGCTTATTTCTCTATGTAATGAAATGCTACAAACCCAAGATTACTTTTCACAATATATATATATATATATATATATATATATATATATATATATATATATATATATATATATATATATATATATATATATATATATATATATATATATATAATCATAAATTTAATGGGAATATTACATATACATATTCCATTAAATTTAATAATTGTAAGTTAGTTATTATATAATATAAATATTAAACGATGTATGATGCTAACTTCTATTCTAGTTAACTCTGTGGATGAATTAATATAATAAATACATTATTTTATATAATACTTTTCTTGTTGATCTGTCCTCACAATCTAGTGTACCCAGCGCAGCACGCGGTCTACTATAGTAACCGACTGTTATATGTGTGTTAAATAACTTTTCGATACACTGTATGACTAGTGACTAATGAAACTCTTAATAAAACTTATCGCGTGTTTTGATCAATTTTTCGCTTCCTTACACACCGTTCTCTGACTCTAATTGCGTTTCATTGTTTCATTCTGCCGCGCAGGGGGTAATTTACAAATTGTTGGATCCTCACCATTAACAACACCTGTTGTTAATTTTACACGCTTTGAAAACATATTCTTACAATAATTCATCGTTTCCTCCTTCTTTTTCTCGAGCGGCTAGCATGCCATACATACCTTGGCTCCAACAGACGTGAAAAGTGCCACCTTTAAAAATGACCTGTCATCGATGATGGGACCTTCTCTACCTACAAGGATATACTCAAAGGCATCCTATCGGCTAGGGACAATATTTAATCATGTTGTGATTCTACGAATCGTGCTGTGAAGGTAAAAATGGGCTTGCTTTAAATATTGGTTCCATCTTTCAAATATTTCTGAAACTGTTTATTTGGCAGCTAAAGGAAACATATGTATAATTTTCTATTGGGAGGTACTTTTAATCAGACACATATAAATTTTTGATTGATTACTACTCTGTATCGGATATCTGATGAATTCAACTTTGGCACAAAATTGGATCTACTACCTGAAAAGAAAAGCATTCAAACTTTAACAAAATTTCAATATGAAAACTTATTTGTTATTAGAGAAATAAGGAAACCAGGTGACTGCTACTGACTA
Organism: Tetropium fuscum; assembly: GCA_964058915.1. Taxonomy (NCBI): domain Eukaryota; kingdom Metazoa; phylum Arthropoda; class Insecta; order Coleoptera; family Cerambycidae; genus Tetropium; species Tetropium fuscum. The sequence goes on along the minus strand of CAXKVY010002802.1, from coordinate 10,203 downwards.
CTGGCACGTTTCTTATCCAAGTTGAAATTTATCAGTAGGTAAACTTAAACTACTAGCATTGGCAACAGTGACTTATTCTTCGTAACGCAAGAGAGGAATGCAGTTGAGTGAGAGTGGTAGACGGGTCAAGGGATGGGTCAGAGAGAAGGGGACGGTCAGTGGCCCTAGCCATGGCTTCTCCACCCCCGTAAAGCAGGGCCGGCTTCGGGAGAGCTTTGTAACTTTTGGTTATCCTATAATTAGATTTCAATGATGCAACAAATCAGTCAAATAATTTACAAGGAAGTCACTTTCAGAGAAAATTATGAACGTACTGTGTTTGGGGTCAAATAATATAATTCATAATAATCATAATCCATCAATGCATAATTCAATGGATTGTTTCATCGTAGCATTTATGGCATCCAGGTCCTTGACGAGAGAGATCAACGAAGTCCCTAAAACACAAAATAGAGCCGATTTTTGCGGTATTGAGATTTTCACGAATTGTACACGAGTGATAATTGAAAAAATATCGAGAAATGCAGAAAAATATGAGTATGGAAGAAGCTGACATCCAAATTTAAATATAATATTAATATTTTTTGTTAAATATTTGGTTTCAGATGAAACATTAAAATTGGAATGATATCAATGAGGGATTAATCACTTATAAATGTTTTACATGTATAACAAATAAAAGGGAATTTATATTATATATAGATATTATATATGGACAAAATAGTAACCAATTACACAGTAAAATTAGAAGGTAAAGTTATTTATAATGGTATGTCAGACCATACAGTTAAACATTACCTTTTGAAACATTTTACCCAAACATGTTTTAGAACCCAGATAATTTAACAGTGAAAATTTAACAAATTTCACTAATGCCCTTGATATGGAAACATTGACAAGTTCGTATGAGGAATCCGATTTTCGTGGTAGTTTTAAAAATTTCTTAACAATTTTGTTGTCATTTCAACCATTTCAATATCGACTTCTCAAAAATAAAGGTAAGGAAAAACGTAGCAAACTAATAAGGTTTTTCTAAAATATTCAGAAATATTAGACTTGAAATAAAAATTAGTGGAATAAAAAAGAATTAAAGTTTGGTACAAATATTCAACTTTTACAGGATACAAAAAATATAGACACATAATTCATTCAGCTGATGATAAATATAAAGTGGTAAGTTATTAATGATATGTATAACTAATACAAATAAAAAAACTGAGCCACATACGAAAAATCCTAAACAAACAGCTAACGATTTCAACACATATTTTGCTAATATTTCAGATTTATTTAAAAAAGAACAACCAATAATTCTAAATTTATAATGATTTAATAGAAAACAAAGGAAGGTCAATTTACCTAAGTATTTAGTTAAGTTCCTCAGAACTTAACAGAATTTTTGTATGTCAGAAACGGATTGTATGAATAATGTTTCATATGAAGGCTGCTGATTCATGTCGAGGCAAATTTACAGGCAATCAGCTTTAACAACAACCGTTATCTACATTTTTACGAATGTATTAAATTCTTAGTTAACAATCGAAATAATTGTGATAACTGCAAAAAAACATATGAATACGCTACAAGATTTAGAGATGACTGACTATCGAATACATAAAAAAACACAATTTGAAAGAGGAACCAGTTATCGTTGGTTCAGAATATATAACGATTTACCAATTACCATTAAAAAAGAACAATCCAATAGAGTATTTTTAAGGTCCTTACATGCCTTTCTTTGTGATATGGAACTATTTTCATCCTGTGAATTTCTCATGAAAACCTTAAAAAAAGCTACAATACTATCTGCAATACTGGCTACAATATTGTCGGTACGAATGATTAACAAATAGATCCTAAATCATCCATCCAAACCATCCAAAACGTAGTTTTCCTAGGCCTTCCTGATTCCGGCATTTTTTCCACATGTCCTTTTTCATTGTGGGTGAAATTATTTTGGACACCCTGCATTTGGACAAGATAAACTTTCTGAAAATCGTAGCCTGCTTCCTAAAAATACGTAGGTATATAAATGTTATATTTCTTTTTTAAACTTCCCTTTACCGCATACCACTTTTCTTTGTACAAAATCAAAAAGTTGCTTTACTTTTGTCGTGCTAAGAAAGCGTTGCCTACATTGCCTACTATGACACTAAATTCCGCAGTTGCTAATTCTATTTTAAATATTTAAAACTAACTAACTAATGAAAGTGTGATCACTAAGGCTCTCCCAACTGGATTCCTCGGGCCGCTGCGCCGATTTTGCACACGTAGCTATTTGTGACATTAATTTAAAAACAATATACAATATCACAGCTAATTACTCCTTAAAAAATCCATTAACCTTTGGCATCTACAGATACTTATGTACTTAAACACTCGTTAATATATCAAATGAATTTCTCATTAGATATATAAATCAGGGAATACCTACTAATAGAATGTTATTCATGGAATTAAATTTAATTAGGATATTTTCGTTAGTACTTCCGATATTGAGTGGTTTATAAAAGTTTGTTGTCAAATCGCAGGTAAAGTTGAGCAAGTAGAAGCAGGACCACAGCAACATGTTCAAATACGTAAGTTGACAACATTACTTGTTGACTACATATATGTGTATCATGACGTTATTTTTATTAAAATATGAACTTTTTCTATTTCCGGTTTTTGCTTTATCACACTTAATGTCTAGGGCCAGATATAATTTATATAATCTGACGCCACTGTATCTCTCAGCCACAAATTTGGAGTATACCATTGACCTAAGGGTATCCTGACGTAATTTTCTTTGATATAAGAACTTTTTTCTATTTCCGGTTCTTTGCTTTCTGAAATAAGAATCAATTTCATGATTCATGATTTACCACTCGAAGGCTGCGTTATCATTACGTCTTTTGACCTCTGGAATTTATAATACATTTTGTGTCGCGAAAAGTAACATCCAGTATGATAAAGCACACCTAGTATAATAAATTAATTTGGCCGTCCTATTAATCTGCATTTATATCATTCATAAAAAATTCATAAAAAAACAGGGTATCGAATATAGTTTTTCTCCCACTTCCTTTTACTAAATTCCAGTAAAATTAATTTGAAAAAGTCTAACGGTCCAGTTGACTACATATATTCCGGTATATTTATCATCAAAAACTACGAAGTTATTATATAAACACATTATTTTTTAAATATTTTCCTCCAATTTCACTTTAAAATTTAGTTTTAATATAATTGTATGCGTTTTAAATGTGTGCTCAGTTTGAATTATTTGATGCAACTGATATTTTACTTGATTTATTCAGTGCATGGTATATTAATTCTACTCTTATTATTAAGAACGCTAAAAATGCATTATAATTCGAATAGACTATAAATAAGTAGAATTGTATATTTTTTAGGAATATTATGAGCTTTTTTGATATGTGTACGTATGCTTTTTTGTTATGAGTACCTCATTATAATTCCATTTTTTCGTAAGGACCCACCTTCCTTTAGAGATTAGCCTTGCTAGCCTTGTAGTCTAAAAGCCAGTAACATTTTTCAATGATGATTTAGTTGAGGCCTATTTTTTGTGAGAATGTTGTGGTGGACATGTATCATGTGTGTGGACACATACATGTGTGTGGACATGTATGTGTCGTTAACCCTGATAGCAGTTCCGGGTGGAGGCAGAACGCCCCCAATCTATAAAAAATGTTGCACAAAATTATTATTTAGTTAAGGCTGTAATTTTTGTCAGTATTCATCTAGTGGTGCACAATCATCAATATAACATTTTCCGATCGATTGGCCGGTTGTTAAGGGGTTGCAGATTACCCGAACGTGTCGTGTGAGCGATGAAATTGTTATTATTTACTTAACATCAATTTTTAAGAGTATGATTTAAGCACAACCTCGCTATAAATAAACTTATATACTTTAAATGAATAAGATTATTACTCGCATGATAATAAATGGTTGCGCAAAATAAATTACATTTTTGAGCATTAAAGTAAGCCATTTTTAGCATTACTATTCGTGCACTAAAATACTGATTATTGTTAAGTAAATCAATTGTTCCACTTATAAAAACTACCTTAATATACCGATATAATATATAAAATATGAAAACGTACTTTCACTTTCACTTTAGGTAAAACAAAATACGTTTTGTAGGCAAAATAAGAACAATAGGTATAGTTTGTAACATCGAAATATGAGACATAAAAAAAAATCAAAGGATATCTATAATTGCCGAAATGGGAGATCGGGGCAGTATACCTTTTCTTACAGCCTAAAATCGTCACTATAAAGGCGCTTTCATCTAACAAGTTGTTATGTTTTGATGGAATACTAAGAACTAATCAATTTTAACACAAAACCCATCAAAATAATACACTAAATTAAAGAACAGCTGTATTGCCTCTATTTCAAGAATTGAGTTTACCCCACTTTACCACAAAACGTTCGATGGTATTAGGCAATTTAGGCATCCAAATGAATGCCAATGATGCCTATGTGGCACGGCCGAGGAACGTGTAAAATGGATCCGTAATATTTGAATGGAAAACATTTTTATTCTGCATCACATTCACCATCCAATTGTTTTATGATATGACGAAAGGTATATAGTGTGATCAATACTCATGTTATACTACATGATAATGTCATAATGTGATGGGCGATGTATATAAAATCATTTGTTTTTCCTTAAATTTATGGAAATTGGTTATACTTGACAATGCTGTTAAAAATGCGGTAGCACGTGTGAAGAGATCAATATAATGAGGGAGATATAATGTGGTTTAACCTAACTAGTATTTTACTGGGAAGAAACCCAAAAATGTCACAAATAACATTTAAACAATACCTACTTCATTAGTATACATATCTTTTATAATTTATTATAGAGGCTCCATTCTTTTCTGTGGTGTACTTTTTACTAAAGCACTATAACCTAAATGTAAAAGGAAATTAGGGTAGATATGTAAAATTTAAATGTCTTTTCAGTTGGTGTTATTTGCCCTCTTGGCTACTTTAGCTACCATATACGCTATTCCAACTCCTCACCACCATCACCATTGCGAGGACTACCATCACCACCATCACGGGCATGGTGGAGGATATTACGATTATTATAGATCTGCAGGAGAACAGCCTTCTGGAGTGGAAGTAGCAACCTGAGCTCTATCGCCATAGACAAATTTCCTACTAAATGACGACTAAGTACTCCCCATTCTAGACCAGATATATGAATAATAAATGTAATGAGGAATATTAAATATACATATTCCATTAAATTGAATTATACGCAAGTTAAATATTAAACGATGTATGTTATTCTAACTCTGTGGATGAATTAATATAATAAATACATTATTTTATATAATAGTTTTCTTGTTTATATGTCCTCACAATCTGGCGAACCCAGCGCACCACGCGGCATCTAATTGCGAATATAATTGTTTATTGCGAATATAATTGTTAATTTTTGTGGTCCGATCAACTGTTGCGAAGTTATTTTGAAAAAACGTATATAATTTTTTTACGTACTTTTAATTTAAGATGGCGGCTTGAGCGGTTCAAGTTCGAAAATTTTTTTTTCTTTGGTCAAGACCCAGAACTGAACAATATATTTAAAAATTGTCGCAAATTCACCTTTTTAAGGCAAAGGCCTTTTTAGCCCATATTAGACTTGTGTAACTCATTTCAGAATTTGGATCTTTCTATTTGAGTGTCCAGGGGGGTGTCCAAAAAAATTAAGACTTGAAAGTAAAAGGGAGAATTTGAAGTAAGAAATAAGTAGTTCTGAAGTCACAGAAGATCGAAGAAGAAACGACTAAAAACACGACTAATTAGTTTGCGTACTTACATGTAAAAAAATTTACAGATTTCGCAATTCTTGCAACCATCGGAGTACGTTAAAAATGGACAAAGGAAATTTGGAAATATAGAGATTTTGCAAATAATATACAAGTTCAAAAAAATCCAACTCTTAACATCTTAAATTGCTCTTATAAGAACTTAATATGGTAAGGGTAAGGACAAGGCAGGTATTAACAGTATTAATTTAAACGAAATAAAATAGAACTTCCTTACAACAAAGACTAAATTTAAAACAATATAATAGGGAACATTCAAATTTATTTTGCATAAAAATGTTCTACCCTACTGAAAAATAAGATATACCAAATACGACGTCTTAATTGCCAATAATAAATTTGTTATAAATTATTAAATTCTCGCGCGCGAGCGAGCCGTTTCAAATAGGTTCAAAGTCGTGACGCCACATCCTACAATTTACAAACGACGAGGAGGCCGTTTCGGTCGGCTACGGGCTATCCCAGCACTCGACCGCTTGATTTCATAGTTCATTCTGCCGCTTTCCATCGCAACGCCTACCGAATATTGCAGGCTGTGACGTCACACCTCATTTCGGGCCACGGCAATTTTATCGCTGTTTAGATCCTTCATACTGATCGCGCGGAATTAGAAATCTTGTTTTAGTAAACGTTTTATTACGTTACCCTATGTTTTTACTATTATTTTTATTTTTATAATTTTAGTCATATTCCCTTTTATAATAATATATTGTCGATATAGGTAATAATGAATTCCTCTTCTCACTTTTTCTCCACCCCATCATTTTATCTCTTTTTGATACGCCTTTTTAATTGCAAAATGAAGTAGAAAACGCTACAAAATTTTAATAGGCGGCAATCTACTCAAATAACAGCAATTTTTAACGCAAGGAGATGAGGTCGAGAAAGTTCGTGACCATTTCTTCTTAGTATGATAATTATCAATGGCTATCTATATAGCCATTTCATAAGTTCATATATTGTAAGGAATGTTTGTATTGCTGGTGCTAGTTTGTGTTCAAAATGTGGTTTTAGGGACAACTAAAAATTTTTAGTTGTGGTGAGAAACTCTCTCGGCCGGCAATAATTTAAAATTAAACAATATGTAATTAAAATCTTAATGAATTTAATTTAATTCTTAACGAACAATTCTTAAAGAATTTGTACACATATGCACTTAAAGATTTTAAAAATCCCTTGATCTAGCCGGTTTTGAATTACTCGGCATTGAATGGCGTATCAGGTAAATATATAATGGTACAGCTTCCAGTATGTCTATTGTTGTAAATATACAATTGGTAATAACCCATTATCAATGTATTGGATCAATAATGGTTTGAATATTTCGACACTCGGGCACTGTTGGGGTTTCATGCATTGATCACTCTCTAATAAATCATTAGCAATCCTTCACAAACTGGTCAATTACTACTACAACAACTGCAGCGTGACAAAGTATAATATATCGTAAAAAATGTGGTATTAACCGAATTTCATGTGAAAAATTGACCAGATGACGGCCCAAAATATCCGATGAGCGCTTTAATTGACAGTCTAGACCTAACTACAACCGGTGCGACGCTCTCATTTACGAAACACAATGTTCCCCTATGTGTCACATCCCCTGTAGTAAAAGTGATAAAGCGTCTGCTTGAAACACTATATTGTTATGAGGGCTCAACTATTGCACAGGGACATGCCTACACGGTGGTCCTAACATGGGTTTTAAAAAGCCTTGTTTTAACGCGCAACAAAAGTCTTCACTATAACAAAGCTTACTTTCATGCAGGTTGCATCATTACCATGAACTATTAGCATTATAACTGATGCGGATAATTGAATCACTGCAGAATGTCACGAATAAATCTCAATAGTCCTAGCACTGAAATGGTTTACGTGCAAGAAGTAGCAAGATTCGGTTCATTTATATGCAATATCGCTCCATCGACATGTAAATCTTTGATTGTTTCAGCTGCTTTATATCATATTCGTTCCATGCTGCCATTGCTTTATTTATCATCCGTAAATTCATGTTACAAATTACATAGTATTTATTGTAGCAGAATCGGTAGTCGACAAAATCAATTAGGTATATGTATGAAAAGTTAATAAAAAGTTGAAACTCAGGTAGGATAAAGGCATATTATTTTTGTTAGTTACCTTCCTAATTTTACCTCAACCTGACAAACATTTAACTTTTCAAATAAAAATATTTTTGTTGGTACCTTTACTCGCCTAACCAAATAAATAAATAAATGCTCCATTTTGTCATTAAGAATTAGTAAAAGTTCAGGCAGTTGATTATTAAAAAAATATTATTTTCAAAATATAATAATAAGTACCTTCATACCTACTAAAATTATTTGTTAACTTAAATACATGATTCAAAATGTGTAAGAAAGTTACATGGTTCGAAATCCAATTAATCCCTAGGTCTTAATTTAGAAAACGCGATAAAGCTTGTGTCATTATATTTATTATTTCATATTTTGTACGTTAGTACTCTTCGACGTTAATAACCCTCTCATGAAATCTATACATATTTACATCCTCCAATTTTTAGTATCGCTTTGTCTAATTACATCCTTAAGTGTAGTGTTCCTGCTTCTCATGTTCTGGTCATTGAGCTTCTCATTTGTACTTCAATTGTTTTCCTGAAGCACATATAGACGTGAAAGGTATCCGCCCTCCGCTTTGACTCACGTTTACACAGAACGGCTTCTATGTCATATTATTTGGTGTAGTTACACAATGTGCATCCAACGATTCTCCGGAAGTGATATTGACGGAATTCCTATCGTGCGAAATGATCAATTTCCTGTATGCGGGAGACCTATGCGTTGGTCAAGTTCCTGTACCTTGCGTTGTTTGCTTGGTGAGCTTTGTATATTATCTATACCAAGTAGGTATACTGCAACAGGTTTTCCCGTAGACTAATTGTATTTAATAATAACACCAAAGATACTTCGGTTTAAGATTAAAATGAGCAGTCAACCAGAAATGAGCTTGCAAAGAAAATAAGGAATTAAGGAATTGAACTAAATTGAATTATATAATATATAAGGTAAATAGATATAAGACGTTACAATCTTAGGTTAATAATAAGTATTCAAATGATAATATTGGTTTATAATGTCAATACTCTCATTGGTTAGAATACTATATATATATATATATATATATATATATATATATATATATATATATATATATATATATATATATATATATATATATATATATATATATATATATATATATATATATATATATATATATATATAATTTTTTTCTCTTAAATTAGTCGACATGATACCCACCTATTTTTCTTATTATACGTATCTGATGGTTGGTCAAATTTAAGATTCTAGGATTAAGATTAAGATCTAATTTATTCCAGATTCTAGACTAGATAGATATAAAATATTTAGGAGTATAAATTAATAGCTGGCAATATCAATATTTCCACGTCTTTCCGGTTTTTCCACTGAAATACTTTTCACTAGTGTTATATTTCTTCAGTAAGTTCGACTAGTATTATCCGTTATTATTAGGTACAAAGCATCAGTCCCTTGCCCGGTTTCCATTTATATCTCTTCTACCTGTTCGAAAACTCATCCCTCATTCTTGCGTAAATTTAACTCACTTTGTAACATGGAACAAATAAGCAAAACACCTGCTGTTGTCGATTGAAGAAGTTAGTAGTTTTAGTATTGTGATGAAAGAAAAATCAAGGATATTAGCAAGGAAATCAAAGAAAAAAGACCAGAATCAAAATAGACCTTTGCGAAAGAACTTGTACAACTTTTCAATAACTCGTTTCCGTCCCGATATACAACTGGTAAGTGGTTTCATTTAATATATATTTATATATTTATATAGATATATAAATATATGTAATCTATGCAATGAAATGCTACAAACCTAAGATTACTTTTCACAATATATATTGTATGCCTAATGCTTTTATATATAATATGTTCAAATAGAACAAATATAAATAGTAGACTAGGTTTGTGTATTCTAAGAATGAGTTCCGTCAAAAACTAATGTCATAAAACGTCACTGCAAGTGTTGGTGTATTGGTAATTTAAATTCAAGTATGAATGATCAATGAAATAAATCGTATACTGCTCTGAAGATCCTCAAGAAAGGTGAAAGAACTTGTACAACTTCTAAGTGGTTCGTTTTCGTATGTATAGTGGTTCATTTCCGTATGCGTGTCCAGACATAGCACTGGTAAGTGTGTTTTCTTTCTTATTCGTCTATTTGCTTATTTCTATGTAATGAAATGCTACAAACCCAAGATTACTTTTCACAAAATAAATATGAATAGCAAAGAATTTCAAAGCTAATATATATATAT